>JACEGR010001812.1:0-151140 GCA_014170235.1 Listronotus bonariensis | reverse complement strand
ACGGTGCCGATATTACAATTAAATTATTCATTCCCAATGCCTTTCAGATGCCAAATTTGGTAAATGTAGCTTTTGCGGTTTTAAAGATATTTAGGAGTTGCAGTACTTATTACCAACCCAGTATCTATAAACCTTTCAGCCTTACCTGACCTAAACGATTACCTAACAAACGAACTTTATCCAGCACCGGGATAAGTATGTATGATGGTCACTGATGGTATAATCTACCTATTTTTTCGACACGCTTTCAAATAATTTTTATTATTCCGGTATTTTTAGAATTTCTTAACGAAAAGTATCTCAGTTATTAATAAAGATATAACAATATTTAGAAAAATGACCGACTACGCCACTGTATTTCAGGTAAAAAGTTATGTAAGAATCAGCTTTTACATTTTTAATAAGTTATCAGTAAACTGAGATACAAGGGGTACTTGAAAATGCAATATTTTTAACATCGCCCTGTAGCTCAGAAACTAGGGAGCTATGACGGTTTTGTGTATGTCATAATTCGTTTTACAAAAAGTAGCCCAGATTTGCGAAAGCCGCAAGGTTCTATCTTTATTAATAACTAAGATACCCTGCAATTGCAAAATGGGACACTATGTATACAATATTCCTTTAGTGTTATGTTTTAATGTACCATTAAGTTCAATAAATAATGTTTGACTGTGTGTAATGTCAAAAAAATCCTAAAAATGTACCTTTGTTAGCACGAATTAACTAACCCCCCCTCTGAAAGGACCCAATACCATTAAAAACATTATTGTATGAAATTAGTTATATAAAAAATATACTTTTCATTTCTCCATTTATTTTTTAATAATATTTTCAGAGAACTGTTGATCAAGGTATTACTTTTTTAACTATAGAAAATTAATTAGAAGTGTAACGAGAATTGCAAAATAGTAATTTTAGACGTCGCTCAATCGACGTTGGTCCAAGGCAATAGGCGAACAACCTACTTTAACCTTTCAATCAACCTTATTCCCAAATAATGATTCTTTCAAGGCAAATAAACAAAACGAATTTTATTAAATAAAATTGAAGATAAAATAAGTCCACATGAGAAGATTGCTTAATTTAATATTGGGAATCTACCAATAATTGTGATTATGTCACTGTTACATTTAAACTTAAGAAATAACATCAAAGCATAATGTGGCGTTATTGTAAAATTAGTTTATTTATTTGTTTGTCACTATTTACTCTTTATCTATAATACATCACATTACAAAAATGATGACTAGTTCAAAAGGCTAAAGCTTTTGGAAGCTTCGGTAAGAAAATTTGATATTTATAGAAAACCCACATTTTCATACAACCTTTTCTACTAACTCTAATCGCCCACATAGCCACAAATTTGCAGCATACAGATCTATGATCCACCGAGTCTCTTCCATCCCCCTAGAATAAGAAAACATAATGGCATAAATAACGGCTACAAAATTAAACACTTTTAGAACAGAAATTAAACACAGTGAGTAAAATGTACCTGAAAATAAAAAAACCTATTTGATTACTTATATCGGAAAAAATTGCAAATATTATAATAATAATAATAATAATCTTTATTGTCTAACACTTTGCTCCCGGCGACATTGAGGCAGTAGTGGAAAATGATGACTGTCGCATATACTGGAACTATGCGTTCCCAACCACGCATCAAATTCAAGCGAATAAACCCGACATCGTTCTCCTTGATAAGACAAATCACACCATGTATGTGATAGAGTTCTCCGCACCTGCGGAAACTAACATCGATATAAAAGAACGGGAGAAACGAGCCAAATATCAAGATCTTCTTGGCGAACTTCGGAGGCTTTATCCAGAGTATACCGTGCGATTTGTTGTCCTGATAATTGGCGTTTTAGGAGGTATGAAGGATAACGTATTAAGGGAGTTGAGGAACATTCCAGCATGTCAAAATACACCCGAACAACTGGTGATGAAGATGGAGAAATCTGTTGTCCTTGGATCCCTTCGTGTGCTGATGCAAATGAATTTGGCCGAGGATCACTGACCGAGCGGACGCGAGGAGTGGTCTTCGATATGGATGGTCTTCCGCACGGAGCCATGGGATACGTCGTGTTGGATCTTTTAGAGAATAATAATAATCTTTATTGTCTAACACTTTGCTCCCGGCGACATTGAGGCAGTAGTGGAAAATGACAACTGTCGCATATGGGCCTGATTTGTACAATGTAGAATAGAGCTTACTATGAAAAAAATAAAATCAAGATGGCCGCCACCACAAATGGCTGATTAAATATTTTTCCCCAACTCCCTCAATATGGGTATCAAATGAAAGGGCTTGATTCATAGAATAGAGCTCTCACTATGAAAAAATTAAAATTCAAGATGGCCGCCCCTACAAAATGGCTGATTACATAATTTTTCCACAACTACCTTTGATAAAATCATTGGTTAGTTCTGGTTAGTTATAGTGAGGCATACTCAATAGAATAAGAAGTATTTACTAACAACAAAACTAAAAACTAATAATATAATTTGTTTTACATGTTACGGTTTTATTGTACCAGAAGCTAAAAAAATATCTCCGTAAGTCCTACCTACCAGTTCGCACTAATCTTCATAGAAATCTGGGGTATTGATGAAACAAATAATAAAATTGTCGGGCACTTGAAATTTCTATCATAATATTTCCTCTGGATACGCTACGCCCAAAAGTTTTATTATTTGTCAGATCAATACCCCAAATTGATGAGAAGATTAGTGCGGTCGGGTAGCTAGGACTATTTTCTTTGTTTTTAGTACAATAAAACCGTTTAACATAAAAAAGTATTCTATTTCTATTTTTTTCTTGGTTTTGGTCCCTTCAGGTCCAATCCACCACTCTCCCCCTTCCGGACTATGCTTTCCAGGGCTTCGTAGGCGGAAAGTCTGGATAATCGAGCTCGCAGCTCCCAGAAATTCCAAAAAGAAAACAAATAATTCAACAATCGATGCAATGCGTAAATTGTCAGCTGTCGAACCAAGATCTGCTACTTGTGTTACGTATAACCTTCACTTTCACTACTGACAGTTCCCATGGCACGCCCATCTATTTCCCGCCATTTGAAAAATACCTCGTGTTCACCAACAAACAGGATACCATCAGCTTATAGGAATCTTCGCTCCCAGCGCTTAGCTCTAAAAGAAAGATGCCGTCAATTTAGCGTCAATCTTTCCTTGAACCCCGAAGGTAAAAAATGTCCGTACGACACCTCTAGCCGCCACTCCGGGAAGAACTTTGTAGTCCTCTACGCACGTCCGCACTGTCCGAAGGTCAAACAAAGAGTCTCATATAAAAAAGTATATATTTTTTTATATTAAAGCTTATGGAAAAAGTGAAGCATATGCGATAATTTTTGTAAGAAGTGTATTTTTAAAATTACTTTTGAAGAATTTCATGGCAATAATTGAAATACATTTATGAAAAACAGTTTATACGTATTAAAGGTCGAAAATTCAATAACAATGCGAATTTAGGACAGCCAAATATTTAACCTCGATGTTACCACTGTTTCTAATGAATTGTTTACCTGCATCTCATAATGACTAATGCAATTATTTTAATGGACCTCTTACCTTCCTATTTTCTTCTAGTAGATTTATTTTATTTTTGTTTGTTGGCCTTGAAAGAAGTATTATTTGGGAATAAGGTTAGATTAAAGGTTAAAATAGGTTGTTCGCCTACTACCTTGGTCCAATCACGTAAACAAAATTTCGCGTAAATATTTTGCTATTATCTGTCCTCTGTGACACTTTTCTGTCATATGAGACATCTGGTATGGGTTGATTTATCGGATACCACGCCGATTTTAATGATTTTTGCATATGGGGATTTCTTGAGGCGCTGATTACGAATCTGAAAGAATTTTTAGTCGGCAACGTTTCGTTTTCGAGATATTTATCATCAAACTTGAAAAGCAAATTTACCGTATTCACCATACTCCCCTTCTTTTTGCAAACAATTCTTGATTTAAAGATAAATTGGCACTTAATATTTTATTTTCAGTTGTAAAAATCCATTTTATTATTTATTGTACCCGCTTTTCCCGTAAACTTGCAAAGCTTCAATATAAATCGCAATAGAGATGCTACCGCAGCTTCTTTTTACTGAGATTTATTTCATTCGGGGCTTCTGCGAGAAATTTGTCAATATTTTAGACTTTTTCGGTCGATATCCTTCACCCTTTTGCTTTAAAAAGGCAACTAGCTTGTAATATCTACTTATGTCTTGATAATTTATGTTTATCATTATGTTTATCAAAAAGCTTGGATTTATTTTCCGAGCCAAAAAGTATTTCTCTCCTTCCAATTTATACACTTTGTATGTGTTCCAAATTCGACCCTCTCTGGAATATTGTTCTCATGTCTGGGGAATGGCATCCCCTACAACCCTCAGCATTCTTGATGTCATTCAAAGAAGGGCTGTTCGTCTTATTAATGATCCTTTACTTACTCGAAGACTTCCTTCTCTTGCCCATCGTTGAGCTGTGGGAGATCTATCGCTCTTCTATAGATACTTTTACGGCTTTTGCTCCGACGAATTATCCAGTATAGTCCCTCCTCTTGCAGCTCCCAACAGAGAAACTCATGGTGCCGCGCGTATGCATCCCTATACGATTCAATTGGATAGGCCCCGAACTTCCCATTTCGTTGGTTCTTTTATCCCTAGAGTTTCTAAACTGTGGAACCTACTGCCAGCGGAGGTCTTTCCTTCCCCCCAAATCTTCAAGTTTTTAAGTCCCGTGTTAACAAACTTCCTCTTACTCTGCTTAAGACACCCACGGTACGTTAGTATTTAGGCTTTCAGCCTTCGTGGATTGGTCCAAAGATAAAAAAAAACCTTTAACATGAATTAACTTGACCAGAGTATAGGCGATTACCATATTTTTGACTTTTCTTTCAAAAACTCAAGGAGCACCTTTTCACTGGCATTCTTTCCATTAACATTTTTGGATCTCACCATTTTAAGAAACAATCCTAAGTAAGTAAATTCGAATTGTTGCTATGACTTATTGGGCAATAATTTAAAAAGTTAGCTTTATTTGACAGCTTCTTCAATTTCCACCAGGAAAAATTAACTTTCTTGATCACTTTCCATCGAACAAGGATTCGCTATTATTTGACGTTACTTGTCAACAGACACATATCATCATTTTTTTTAAATTTTAGCAACCTATTTTATAGATAATAGTCGCTGAGCCAATAATAAAGTGGATTTCATTATAAGAGCACTTTAAAAACCGTTCTTTTGACGAGTCTACCACGAATATTCATACCGCCATATATGGAAGTGGCGCTTTAACCCAGTCTGTCAATGTCAAATGTTTGGGGTGTCGAACTGGGCGAACACGTCACTTTTTTGTTGAATAAGTTTACCACAATGCTTTACATGCAATTTTTAAACATTGTGTCAAAAATCGTAAGCGTTACAGTCACAGTGTATTTTTTGCCACTTTCAGCACTTATACTCCAACCTGGGATTAAAATAGAAGCGATCCATCTGACAACACCTAATTTGTTATTTTTTTATAGTTTCAGCCTTTATACTAATATTTAGTTTAAAAAATATCAGTTTTGTCAATGTTCCAAGTTTTTAAGGATCCGTTTTCAAAACATCATAAAATATGCTTTGCCTCCTTTTTTAACGTTGTAAACACGAAATTCCAAAATTATTTTATTAAATGTTTGTGCATAATTAGCACCTATCTTGCAAGTAATTATGACACCTCCCACAAGAATTACGCATCACACGTATCAAATCATCCATACTGTCGATTCCGCAGCGCGGCGCTAAGGAAGAGACAACATCCCATACCTTAACCTACACCAACACGACACCTCCTGCGCTCGACACTCGATTTCCCTTTCGTTTCGTCCCGAAGACGCGCGAATCTGTCCGATCGCAACCTTAACACGGTCCGTCGTGAGCCGCACATTGAAACCCGAATCGGAGTTAGTGGGTTACAGAAACTCGCTAGCGGTAGACGCGATATCGAGAAAGCGAGAGTGCATTATCAATTTTGCCGGTAAATTTGATAGGATAGATCAGTGCAAAATAGATCGCGATAATATCATTACATCAGTTCGATTTGCCGATCCATACCGGGACAGTACATTAGAAAGTCCTTTCGAATTGCCTGCTGTCAGACTTTTGTTACACCCTTTACATTTACCACCGTAAATATAACTAATTAAGTGACATTGACAAGGAGTATATAACTTGAGCCGTGAGTGACATCAAATATTTTTTCAAAAACTTTTAAATTATTGATGTTATAAATGACTTATAAATAGTTGATTTTGTTATATTATCTAAAAACTTTGAAATTGTGATCGACATAAATTTTTATTTTGAATATTATTAATAATTGAATCAGAGGACAGTTTTTATTATTGTTAAATCCTATTAGAATATGTCGCCCCTTGGACATTTTTAAAACTTAATAACTACTAAGGAATCTTTGAAAAGAAAATGACTATGATAATGTTAAAAACTCATCAAAAAATACCGGAAATGCCTCTCATTCAAAGTTTGGCACCCCAAAGAATTTTCATTAAACAAGAAATGTTAGACCGAGAATATGATAGTCAAAATAGCCCCAGACACAGTCCAAAGAGACAAATGTTAACCAGTGACTACCCAGGTCATATCCCAAGTCCCCGAAGAGACGAAGAACATGTTTTTGATAGACCCCATATAGTCAGTAATCTGAGAAAGGTGAATTATCAACATCTTATCCAAAGTCCTCGCGAACTTCATGACGAATCTTCTAGACACAGTAATGAAATTGATAGTTCCACTAGTCCTAGAGACCTTAGCTTTAATTATGATAGTCAGCTAGAAAGAAGGGTACCAGTCGTTAACAGAGATGATAATTCTAACGAAAAGAGATATGAAGACATGGAAACTAATCATAATACTCAACATTTCGAAAATACTCATCACCAAACTCGTATTGATGTAGAAAACCAGGAAGATAATGATAGTCCACTTGATCTTACAGTCAAATGTGAGAAAGGAAATAATAGTCCAACACGTGATAGAGATTCAGGCACGGAAAGTGATGATACCGAGGACAAGTTGATGATACAAGAAGATGGAGACTGCAAGCCATATAAGAAAAATTTAATTAAAAGATGTAAGTAGCTTTAGCCTTTAATAATTTTGTACTTCGCCACTGGTAGATATAACCAATACTTACATGACTTTTTATTAATAATTTTGGTTACATATTATAAATAAATGTTTAATTTTTGTTTTAAAAGATCCACAAATTAAATAAATCTATACCAACAAAATTTTTGAAAATTGAGCTTTAATATCTATCTCAGCTGAGGCCAACTCCTGGATATTTTAAGATCAAAAACAACAGTTTTAAATCTATTTTTAAAAATATCCTCGTGCTTCCTGTTTAGTTAAAGCGTTTGGTACGAGATGAATAAAAAAAAATCATTGGATTTTTAAAAGTGGGTTTGTGTTACAAATTTTTCTTACCTTTATTAAAAATATTTCAGTAGAATTATTACACGTTAAAGTAATTCATGGTTTGATAAGTATTTTGTATTTCAATTTTAAAATTATGCTGCTTTGTATCTTTTATTTTAATTTTAATTTCTGGTATTATTGGTAAATTTACCATATATTTATATTTAAAAATAGATATCCTAAGAGTTAAACCTGACGTGGAAAATGGAAGGTAAAATGTAGGGTAGTATGTAAGATTTGCTCAAGTAAAGAGTCATATTTGTAATTATACCAACTGTGTGCATATAACTATTAGTTATATTAATTTGAATTTATATAAAAACTCAGGTTTTTTTGTTTATCTTTATAAAACTTATTTAACTGATTACAAATTTTAATGATAAAGTATTGTAAAAATATTAAAATATTGTTGTAAGGCACTTGAAATCGCTCTTTAAAAAGTCATAAAAGTTTTATCATAAATTTGCAAATAAGATTTTCAAAACCTAAGTTTTCTTTTACGAAAATAATGTATAACAAAACAAAACTTGAAACGTGCTTAATAACCTTGATGAAAACGTTAATTTATTGTTAATAATTAATTAAAGTAATATATGGATATTTTGATTTTAATTTTTGATAACTTCATAACATATTTGTCATCCTGTTATTCAAAACAATCTAATTTTAACGAAATTTAATGAATTTTGTAAGGGTGGACGAAAATAGGAATATGGCTAAATTGTTGGAAGTTAAGGTGGGATTAATGCTAGTATTTATAACAACATGATAATAGTAAATTAATAAAATAAAACAAAAAATATACTTTGTTCATAGTCACTTTAATTGAATGTTTAGCCGTGACAGCTGTTTCGTAGTACAACCTACATTTTCAAGTTTTTATCATTGTTTAACTAATGTACCTAAAATCGTTTTTCACTAATTGCCTGACTCTGTCCACAGATTAAAATAAAAATATATATTAAAGAATATTTTTGTAAACTTAATAGCTATCTATACTTGTATATTGACGATTCAGTCTGTGTGTCTTTTAAGTAGTAGGTATGTCTTCATTAATTACACTGATATCTAGAATAATAATTATATTAATATTAGTATTTATTTCCTGTATGATTAATACATCTTTTTTATTGGCGTCAGTAGTCAACGAGTTTTTACATCTAATAATACTCTGATATTGTTTTTCGGTTTAACAAACTTCTTAATAAAATAAAAAATAAAAATTACCATATTTATTATATAAATTTATAGTTAAAACGATTATGTGTAACATAAAATGCAATTACTTTCATTTTCGGATTTTTAAAATCATATGGTAACAGTGGCCCCTTGTTAGGCGCCTTCAAGTGTCAATTATTAACTTTGTTTTAAATATATTTCTGCATAGTTAAAATAGTTGAAAACAATATCGGTAAAAAAAGTCAACGAATTTTTTGAATCTGGTAGCTTTTTAACATCTTTTTACATTGAACCAATGTTTTATACAAATAAATAACTAGTAGTAACAATAATAATAATAAAGATTTCTTACAAAAATAATTTTCTCACACCGACAACCAAAAATTACCTGGTAAACCAAATACAAATGTTTTTATATTTGTCTTTATAAAATCGTATCCTTATAGTGACCCTCACGTTGGGCGCCCTCTTCTGTAAACCAAATTTACTATTTTTAAAAAATATTTTTCTTATTTGTTTTTTTAAATATATCAAGTAGTTGCTAAATTTTAAATTGTTCTAACTATTGCAAACCTTCTAGAGATATAAACAATTAGAAGGGGAACATATTTTGGGCATTATTAGGTTGTAATAACTGAGATGCTGCTAATATTGGCGCCCAGCACAAGGGGTCAGTTGCAAATACTGATTAGGTATAGTTCTAAAATGGGATCAAAAGTAGATTATTAAATCATTTTAAGATATCTAGGCTTTGCTATCTAAGTGTCAATGTGAGGAAGTTCTATAAGGTATACCGGGTTTTTAATTAAAATATATAATATTTTTGCCATTATCTATTTTATAAATAAAAATGCAAATAGACTTATATCTAGACATGATTTAAATTTTTACTTTTTATTAACGTAAAAACAATATTTTGTAATAATATACATATTATATAGATAAAAGTTATTAATTAAATCATAATTTTATATAACAATTTTTAAATAAAAAATTTATACAATAATTTAAAAAAAAAATTGCAACAAGTTAAAAATATTTAAAAGCTTTATAAATAAACATCTTATTTAATCTAAGGTTCAAAAGAGTCTAAAATTACCAACAGATTAAACAACTGTCTTAAATATTTAGAGTTTGTGTATTTTTTTATTTAGGTAAATTTATTAATACTCTTCAACCTCATTGCCATTGGTATGAATAAATAAATATCAATATAATTTAATGGCACAAAAACTAGATAATAATAAAATCTATTAGTTTAATAAAAAAATATTTTTAGAAAAATCAAGGGGTGGATCATATCTTTTAATATTAGGTAAATATATATATATATATATATATATATATATATATATATATATATATATATATATATATATATATATATATATATATATATATATATATATATATAGTTTAATTCTCTAGTTAAACAAAACTTTTTGTAATTTCTTTTATAAATAGAGAATATAAAAGTTTATAAAATAAAATAAATATAATTAATTAATATGTAAAGGATTACAAGAAAAACAAAGATGACAGTGAAGATCATACAATCATAGTAATAACATAAATTGCAATTGTGGTTGTCTTTAAGCATAAAAAAGTACAGATCAATAAAATAAGATTAAGATTTTAAAAACATACACATTATTAGTAACTTATCAAGAATAAAAATGTAATACCCTTATTACCTTTCATATAAATTCTGCCACTTCTAATTTATAGTAGGAGGTAAAGTAATTATTAGAAGCAATTATTTCAGGACCATCGCTTACAGCTGCAGGAATTTGATTCAAAAGGCAAAAACCTAAGAAATCCTATATGTAAACTTAAATTATTAAACTCAATATGCCTGACCTATATTTTCAAAAAGCCCCGTTAGATCAGTCTTCCCCTTTTATATAAAAACCCTATACAATAGACCACTACAGGTAGTCTCTGATTTTTTTGTACCTGTGCCTTCTTTTTACCCTCTGTATACCAGATGTATAGGGGGTGGAATCAAACGAGTTTGGATCTAAAGACGACAATTCATTATTTATTTATTTTTGTTATGCAAGTCAATGCACAATACAACTGAATGATTTGTATTCGCTGAACGTTTTTTAAATTAATTTTAGCGTCATATCTGTAGTCATTCGCAAACCAAAAACTCTTGTTTAAAAGTCAATTGATTGTAGTTATACCGGCTGGTTCACTATAAATGGCTAGGTTTTATAAATCGAAAAGTTATAGCTTTACAGCTTTGAAATTATTATCTATAATAGGGTCTAGCTAACCAGCTCTTATATTAAAAAGTAAAAATGGGGTTTTATCGAAAAAATTAAAATTAAGAACGGTAATAGTTCGATATAGCGGTTTTCGATATTATAAGAGATTTTTGAAAAATTCTTTTTCAGGGCGTTTCTATAGGTCGATTATGACACAAATCTGTGTGCGCGTTTTCCAAAATCCATTTCTATAATTTATTATTAATAAAAACATATTACGGGACGGTGGAGTGAACAGGGGTGCTGGGTGGGGACGAAACAGTAGAAATCCTACATTAAACGCCCAAAAACAGTATTTCACAGTACACACCGCACTTTCTGTTTACAAAAATGTCCAAAAATTGTTTAAAAAAATTAAAAATAAATAATAGTACAACAATCCCGCCATGGCTGTCACTGCATAAAAAAGAAGAGTTTGCAATAGAACTGACTAAATGTCTGTTGTCGATGTTGCCAAATAAAGTGAGAAAGTGTCAATAGCTTAAAAAAAAGAAAGATACAGGACAAAATTCATATGAAAAATTAAGTTATTCCTTCTTCCTATTATAATTTGTAGAGAAAAAGGAAAATACCTAAACATAAAGAAGGAGACATTTCTACAAAAATACCATTGTTTCTCATAGAAATGGTGGATAATCACCGAAATAGGCTTGGTGTTAATTCTTCATAAGAAGTTTGGCAACGCTGCTGCTATTAAGACCGTCATTTTTATAATGACGAACTTGATGTTATCAGCTGACCAAAATGAATTTTCCTTTTTTAATTAATGGCGGACGAGATATCACATATGTGTGGGATAGTTTTTCGAAAAATTTAATACTTTTCAAAATTAATTTACATTTTTCATGTGCCCCGAGTGCAGTATATTAATGTTTTCTTGTGTTTGACGTTGGATTTATACTGTTTTGTCCCCACCCAGCACCCCTGTTCACTCCACCGTCCCGTAAATATGTTTTTATTAATTCTAAATTATAGAAATGGATTTTGGAAAACGCGCACACAGATTTGTGTCATAATCGATCTATAGAAACGCCCTGAAAAAGAATTTTTCGAAAATTTCTTATAATAGCGAAAACCGCTATATCGAACTATTACCGTTAAGAACTTGTTTTTTTCTTGGATTGTGCTATAATTTGTTTATCATTAAATTCAGTGATTGATGCCTAAAATTGCCTTATATCTTATTATTCACGAAGCATATACCGGGTCTACTCTCTGGTTATAATAACTCGTTGAAATGAGGGAGTTTTCAATATAAAATATTTAGCCCTAAAAGCAATAAAGGCAGGTTATTAAGTAACTGTTTTTGTGCCGTTTTTTGCAAGGGTTCCGACAAACTGTAAACTGTGCGAATTGAAGCGGCATTTCCTTGAAAGATGAGTAGTATACCCGAGAGTTTACCTGATGGTATCTTTTTTAGGTCAAATATGGCATTATTTAATGGGGGTTAATAAAATAGTCTTTATAGTCGTCAATACAGTTTCTTTTTTTATATAATTAATATGTTTATTTAGGCTATATAAAAAAATTACTTACTATACATAGAAGGTTGCAACACCTAAACATAGCTTGAAGGGCTTCCGGTCAAAATATTTTATTATAATTCAATTATAAAATAACTTTTTACCGAGGCTGCCAGACGTGAACCGATCCCTTGAGCCCGCCTCAGAAAACAAATAAACTTTAGAGTAATTAATTTTACGCAAATCCAAGGTTATGTTGTCATACTCTTAGAACAATATTACTAAAAAAAGTAGTATTTTAAAATATTTAGGGAAAAATAGAATCGAGTTTTAAGTCTTTTATTCCATAAACAATTGAGTTTAGTTTGAAATTACATAATATAAAATTTTCAAAAAATTATTGGCCACAAAGTAAAACAGTGTTTTAATTTTATTATATTAATAACCTTCCTATGTCCCTAATAATTGATAATTAAAATAATTTATTATATTTCGGGGAATTATACTTAAGAACGCAAAAGATTATTTGTAGATTACCTACACAGAGATAGCAGCAGCAACACTATTTTAATATTATCCAATTTTAAGTAGTTATTACTTAATCCCATGCAGTTTATTTTTGTTTTGTCTAAGTAAACAAACTTTGATAAGACAATTGAAGGTTACGAGCTTTTTACCAAAATTGGGCAATTAAAATAGTGTAGTTAAGACATGGATCAAATCAAATGTGTGCAAAAATATGGATAATTGTTTAAATTATTTAATATTTCACGTAATTATCGCGAGTACACAACAGAATTTTCGTTAACTTTTCACTTGGATACAAAATGGCTACCAGACGGATCTGTTTGAGACGGCGGCGTAGGCAGAAGGGCATATTCCGCGACCTTTATTGTAGGTCAGGGGAAAAGAGGACAGAGGAAACGTGGGTAATCAATATTTAAACGGAAGTAAAAGGTTCGTTTGATCTGGAGATACAGGAACAGAGCAGATATGCTTTTGAATATAGATTTATGGATTTTGTACTTTAAAATAAGGCACTCGCTAAACGACCACCGGCAGTTTTATCTATAAGTACGCTCAATATTTATAGGGTTATGAGTGTTTCAGATTAATAATTCCCAACTTTTTAAGAATTTAAGTAATATCTTATTGCTCACTTTCATGCTGACGTCCTGATAAGTTATTCCTTCGCCTTTCCTGCTTAACAATAGTTCTACGGGACTCAAAGGAACTATACTGGACAATTCTTTAGAGCACGAGCCGTGAATGTACCTATAAATAAGCGATAGATCCTCCACAGAACGACGATGGGCAAGAGAAGGAAGTCTGTCAGTAACTAAAGGATCATTAATAAGACGAACAGCTTTTCTTTGAGTTGAATTAAGAATGCTGAAGGTTGTAGGGGTCGCCAATCCTCAGAGATGAGAAAAGCATGTTAGAGAGGGTGGAATTTGGGTTACACACAGAGTGTATAAATTAGAAGGGAAAAATGCTTTTGGCTCAAACGAGGAATCTAAGCTTTGTTAAAGCTGCCGTGGCTATATATAGATAAAATGTATTTATGCCAGTTAAGGTTATTTTGAAATGGGATGCCCGCAAAATTAAATGTATCCTTGCTCTGCTAAACCTGCCACTCATAAGCAAAAGGTAATGTGTTTGATAACTCTTTCTGCGACAATGAACTTGATTGTATTTTGGATGTATTTAATTAACTGCATCGCCCTGTCGGACTTAGAGATTTGTTTAAAAACCTGTAAACTGGAGTTGGTTCTAAAAGAGAAATGGTCGTTGAGGTGAAGAAGAAACAAAGTTGGTGCCAATACCAAAACCTGAGGTAACTCCATCTTTAACTGAGATGAGATGAGAACCGAGTTTAGCTGGTACGACCGTGGAAGAATTTTCAAATACTTTTCAAAATGTTTTTGGTTTCTGTGGAAATGGAATTTGACTGCACCCTAAATATATATATATCTCTCTCTCTATTTTTTTTCTTGGTTTTGGTTCCTTCAGGTCCAATCCACCACTCTCCCCCTTCCGGACTATGCTTTCCAGGGCTTCGTCGGCGGAAAATCTGGATAATCGAGCTCGTAGCTCCCAGAAATTCCAAAAGAAAACAAACAATCTCAACAATCGATGCAATGCATAAATTGTCGGCTGTCAAACCAAGATCTGCTACTGGTGTTACGTATAACCTTCACTTTCACTACTGACAGTTCCTATGACACGCCCACCTATTTCCCGCCATTTGAGAAATACCTCGTGTTCATCACCAAACAGGATACCATCAGCTTATAGAAATCTTCGCTCACAGCGCTTAGATCCAGAAGGAAGATGCCGTCAATTTAGCGTGAATCTTTCCTTGATCCCCGAAGGTAAAAAACGTACGACACCTCTAGCCGCCACTCCGGGAAGAACTTTGTAGTCCTCTACGCACGTCCGCACTGTCCGGAGGTCAAACAAAGAGTCGCACCCTCAATATACAAAAAGTTTTTAAAGTTGAGTCTCATAAAGAGAAGTCACTTTACCAAAAATCGTTTGTATAAAATTTCCAAATAGAAAATATGATAATGATTTTTATAAAGATAAGATCCCACCTTTGGTGCATGTTAATATCCTTGGTTAGAGTTTAAAATGATTTTATATATACAAAAAATAAACTTTTTAAAAACATATTTTACATTATAAAGGCCTTAATATTTACGTTAATGAATATTTTTTCCTCGGAACATAATTCTTCATGAAAGTAAAACCACTTGAAAAATATTTTCCATCTAATTGAGGTCAATAAAGTAATTGATTTAGCAAAAACGAAACCGAAAGAAATTTTTACCGATATATGGAATATACACATAGATGAGAAAATTGCAGTTTTACTCGACCGAAGTAGGTCACAGAGAAATTGTGAAGAAAGTAAATGAAATCTACAATTTTACACACAAATGCTCGCACGGTAACGGATTTACTTGGATGCAACATGCAGTTTTGTTTAATTTGTAGAAAAATATTTAAAT
This sequence comes from Listronotus bonariensis, assembly GCA_014170235.1. Taxonomy (NCBI): domain Eukaryota; kingdom Metazoa; phylum Arthropoda; class Insecta; order Coleoptera; family Curculionidae; genus Listronotus; species Listronotus bonariensis. The sequence continues at coordinate 135,710 of JACEGR010001812.1, read as the reverse complement.
ATAATTTTTATTCTAAACGTTTAAAAAGTAGGTCAAATTAAAACGTTCTTAAGCAAAAAAAATAAGAATATATTTTTTTCTTTCTTTGGACAAACCACGAAGGCTAAAAGCCTAAATACTAACGTACCGTGGGTCTCTTAAGCGAGGTAAGAGGGAGTTTGTTGACACGGGACTTAAATACTTGAAGATTTGGGGGAAGGAAAGACCTCCGCGGGCAGCAGGTTTCACATTCTAGAAACTCTAGGGATAAAAGAACGAACAAAATGGGAAGTTTGGGGCCTGTCCAGTTGGACCGTATAGGGATGCATACCCTCGGCACCACGGGTTTCTCTGGTGGGAATCGTGAGTGGAGGAACTATACTGGACAATTCTTCAGAGCAGAAGCCATGGAAGTACCTATAAAAAGCGATAAATTCCCCACAGCCCGACGATGGGCAAGAGAGGGAAGCCTTTCTGTAAGTAAAGGATCATTAATGAGACGAATAGCTCTTCCTTGAATGAATCAAGAATGCTTAGGGTTGTGGGGGACGCCATGCCCCAGATATGAGAACAATATTCCAAGGGAGGTCGGATTTGGGACACATATAAAGTGTATAAATTAGAAGGAGAAAAATACTTTTGGCTCGAAGGAGAAATCCAAGCTTTTTGAAGCTGCCGTGGCTAGAGATACAATGTGTTTATGCCAGTTAAGGCTACTTTTAAATGTGACGCCCACAAGATTGAAGGTGTCCTTGCTCTGTAAAAATATCCATCTATATTTTAATATTGTCTAGTAAATACTTGCAGAATCATATTATTTAACAAAAATTGGAAGGAAACAAGAAGTAAATTTAATTCGCTTTATTAGACAGGGTGTTTTCAAACTACGATACGAAACTTAAAGAGGTAATTTTGGTTTTTTCTTTTAATGAAAAAAGATCTGGTTAGTTCTAGCTCTAGTTAAAAATTGTTTATGAAGTTGAAGCTGAAGCAACATTATTTACTTTTATAGAGTTCTTCAAAAATACTTGCAAATTCTAACAAGAGTTAAAAAAATATATATTAAAAAAAATATATAATTTTATCTGTACATATTTTCAAATTGCTGTGTTACCAAACATTAATTTTATACATATTTTTGAAACGACTAAAATATCAGCTATTTAAAAACCAGACTTTAAAAATAGAGTAGTAAAAACATCTTTAAATGTCACACAAAGTAGTTCCTTGTTATAGAGATGGTACCAGATCAAAATGCCTGCTGTTCTTTCTATAAATACATTAAAGTTTTGTAAAACAGAACAGAGAAAGACAGACAAGTATTTTTATCTCCTCTGTTCTTTTTTCACGTATTGAAAAAATAAATTCATGTTGAATAGGCTATAAACCAACATTTTATGGGATTTAAAACATCCCCTACAAAGATATCTTTGTTTTACACAGTTGGGGTTAAGCAAAACAGATACATGCTGTTTAAAATCATTTTTGACATACAAATGCTAAGAGTAACACAATATTACTTTCTATAGTATAGGAAGTAGCAACGTATTCAAGAAAGAATATTAGGTCAGCTAAATTTTTGATATGTTGTCGTCCTTCCTCTTCTGGATAGACCCTGGGCTGTCTGGCTGGCGGTAGTGGTTGCGTTTATTAGTTCGCATCCTACCTGTACAGGTGATAATCCAAGGTTTTAAAAACATTTAAAGAAACCTAATTTTAAATTTCGTGTCTTTAGATAGGTTTGCCAAACATATTTTTTTATTGCCAGACACTTTAATCATTGCTAATTATACAGTCGTCCCCCTTCTAACTTATAAACCGTTTTGTATATTTTTATGGAAATTGGAACGATAATATACAGGGTGATGCATCGCCGGGCGGGACATAGGAAATTCCATGTAACTTTTAATGGGGTCAATTATTGGCTCCCTTCATTATTTTAGAGAAAAATTATATTGATGTTTATTGAAGAGCATGCAAATCTACGTCCATGGTAAAAACCTTAGATTTTTCGGTTAACCCATTTGCTAGTTAGATGCTAATCTATTTTTAAAAATTGTTACATTATTATCGCCTCATATTTATTAACAACAATAAAAATACCAGTTAGCGTGACATAACGTTGTCATTTTGAAATTTAGTGCATTATTATTATCAAAAAATCGTAGAGCAAAAAGATTAACCATGAGTTATACTACTGAAGAAAAAGTATTGATGATTAAATGGTATTATCCAGGAAATAGTTACCAAAAGGTGTCAGTCATGTTCGCTGCTCAGTATCCGAATAGACCAATACCCGGAAAATCAACAGTCGATAGGACTATAAAAAAATTTAAGATCAAAGGCACAGTGATAAATAACTGCAGATGTGAAGCTAGGGAGTATCAAAGAGAAAAAAATGTAAGAGATGATAGAGACTTGAAAATTTTCTTAAATCTTAAGTTTATTTCCAACATATTAATTATTGTAATAATATTAATAATTTATTGAAGCATGTAAATATTATAAATGTCATAAGTTCTTGAAATTTGTTACTCTAGTTTAGTTTAACTTAACTTAATTCGTTTGTATAAATACAACTTTAATCTTTTCACTGTACGATTTTTTGATAATATTAAAGCACTAAATATCAAAATGACAACGTAATGTCACGCTAACAGGTATTTTTATTGTCGTTCATAAATATGAGGCGATAATAATGTATCAATTTTTAAAAATATATTAGCATCTAACTAGCAAACGGGTTAACAGAAAAATCTAAATCTTTTACCATGGACGTAGATTTGCATGCTCTTTAATAAGCTTCAATAGAATTTTTCTCTAAAATAATTAGGGAAGCCAATAATTGACCCCATTAAAAATTACATGGGATTTCCTATGTCCCGCCCGGCGATGCATCACCCAGTATTACCAATGTCTGCATTTTTTGACATATCAGTGACAAGTTTAAATGTCAAGGTTACAGCTGGACAGCCGAGAATCTACTCGAAAGAGGAGGGCCAACAACATAGTATCAAAAAATCAGCCAACCTAATATTCTTGTTTTCCCAAAGTTGCTACCTCCCGGACTATTAGAAGTCTTGATTCAGGGTTTTATTCCATTAGTCAAAATAAATTATTCAATATAATAAACCTTCTGTCTATAAGTCCCAAAAGGTATGGCCCTTGTTGAAAGGTTAAACTTCTTCTTTGTAGGTCAAGCTATCAGAAATATTTTTTTACCTGGGCCCTAAAAGGGTATTTATTTATTTCCTTCTTTTAAAATAATATGTGGGTCAGCGATTATTTTTTTGTGAGAGTTATACCTACTATAAAAAGGATTTCTATCACACCCATTATGTCTGGCATGTTTCCGTGTTTTCAGTTGTTTGCGACAACAATATTTTGAAATGTCGAACATAAGACCTTTTTTAATTAATAAAATATCTGTTAACATTTTATATTATTTATATATATATATGTCTTATATGTCTATATATATATATATATATATATATATATATATATATATATATATATATATATATATATATATATATATTAGCATGTAATTAACTCACCCTATCTTAATCTGACGCGCTCGAAAATCTCTGATGGATATATTTTTGTTTTTACGATCGGCCCTGTATACGAGACTCATATTTGGTGGAGGTATAGTCAAACCCATATTTATTTCATTCTGAAAGCAATGCCGCCAAGTACACAAAAAATGATAAAGCAAATAACCCTTTTGTGAACAATGAATCATTGCAGCAAAAAATATTCAACCCGACGACTACGCCACGCGTTACAGGTTTTATGGTACGCCAGAGACGAAATAAGAGGATGTTTTTAAGTACATGATACGTGTTTTTGCAATATTTTTATTTATTTATCTAAAAATATGTAATCAGGCTCTGTCAGAGGCTATGTGATTTCGAAAAGGTTTGTTTTCTTTATCAATTTTTGGTGTACTTGGCGGCATCGCTTTCAGAATGAATTAAATCTGGTTTTAACTATATTGGCTTGTATTTCTGAAACCGCTGGGCCAATTTTCAAAAACAAAGTGGCGTTAAACAGAGTATCAAAGGGACTTTAAAATGAGGTGCTACATAATACTACCGGCTATCAATAAAAAAATTGCTAGTGCGCCCTTGGCCCCCGCAATTTGTTTTTGCAGGTTTCACCTTTAGTTTAGTGACTTCAGATTCGTATTCAGCGGCAAAAAATATGTCAGAAAATCTCTGTCCGATACCCAGCACATACCACTTTTTTTATTTTGTGGGCCTGTGATATTTTTACGTAATGACACACCCTGTGTATTTTGTCTTAACTTATATATATTTTGTTATTTACCATTCAATAATATTTTGTGCGTAATAGAGAATCAAAATAAACAGAAAAAAAAATCATCAAACTAATCTTAAATCAATCAGTTGTTTAATATCAATAAATTTTTATATCTAAATTTAGTTTTGTTTTGTGGTCTATTTGATTAATCAGTTTTGGAGAATTACCATGTCGGATATTCATCACACAAACAAAATGTTTTGTCAATCTGTTTGGGAAATCGTTAACCATTTTTATAATGCTGTTCAGGAAGTAGTTTTATTGCAGCCATATTTGTATTTCCTTTTCATTTTAAAAAGACCTACAACGAAATATTGTTCGCTGTTTTTGGGACAATAGTTTTCCAAAAATTATATTTAAGCGAATTTATAATTACTGTTCATACATTCATTCTTTTAATATTATTTTTTAAAAACCTTTTTTAATTATAAACAGATCGTCCATTACCCAAAAAGGATTTAAAACTCTTTTATCTATCTCTAAACATATATCTTGTTTCTTAGTTACTGTTAAGCTAAAAGAGAAATTTATTAATTCCCTATACCGGGTGTTGCTCCGTCGAGCGGGACATAGGGAATCCCATGTAAATTTTGAAGTGGTCCAATATTGGCTCCCTAATTATTTTAGAAGAATTATGAGAAAGAGCACGAAAAGTTATACCCAGTGTACAAATTTCAGCTCTTCTCAGTCCGCCAGCTAAGAGATAAATGCTAAAATAAGTTACGAATCTCCTATCTTCTTGCCCGCCTTGTATTATTAGAAGTTTATAATAAAATACGGGAAAAATTATTTAACCTCTTACTCTCAGGTTGTCAGATCAATGTCACATCATTCTTAATTAAATGAACTACTTAAATCAAGAAAAAATCACTATTATAAAATGGTTTTACCAGGGAGATAGTTATCGAAGAGTAGCGGACATGTTTGCAGCCTATTTTCCCAATAGGCCAATACCAAGTAAATCAACAATAGAACGGACGATAAAAAATTTGAAAGTACAGGCACAATTATCAATCATTGCAAATGTAAAGAAAATCGACGTGATCTTAGGCCTAACGTTTTTTTCTATGGGGACATTTAAAAACTAAGCTACCAATAAAAAATATGAAAATTTAGTCCAGCTAAGAAATGCTATTTCCGCTGAATGTGCCAGAATATGGATGTACCAACTAGCCAACGTAAGAAATGAGTTTTATAATCGTTTGGGTTATTGTCTGGCAGTTAATGGAGGAATATTTGAACATTTGATTAAATCCTGATATTTTCGTCCTAAATTGATTTCTAAATGTAGAAAAATTTGTTTTATTGTCTTGCGTAACTGTGAGTGCATGTGTTGGAATTAGCTGTAAACTAAAATAAAATGCGAGGATTCTTTTTGAAATTCCCGTATAAAATTGTTCAGTTTTGGCAATGACATTATAAATTAATGATCTAAATTGTCACTGATAAATCGATATGGTGTTTTTATTGTTGATTTCTAGAGTACAGGGTGCATAATGAGATACTACGTTGCAGAAGTATTAAGCAGTTTATTCTTTACTGGTTGGTTGAAAAATGCTCAAATTTTCATTTTGGGTGGAACTTACTGTGCTCTTCAATAAATCTTAATAGCATTTTTTCTAAAATAATTAGGGGAGCCAATATTGGACCACTTCAAAATTTACATGGTATTCCCTATGTCCCGCTCGACGGAGCAACACCCGGTATACACTAATATACAGTGTGGCCAAAAAGTTGAGAAACACTTAAATCTCTCATATAATTTTGAACCAAACTGCACGAAATCCGGTTATGTTAGAGCTTTCAAGTTACCAGTTTGTAGCAAGAAGTAAAGTTAATACCTACGTACTTTACACCTAACATTTGTATTTTTTGTTATTAATACTTAAAGAGAAAAATTAAACTTTTATACCATTGTATAGCAAAAAACAGTGGCAATCCAATAATATAATAATACATCGGTATCTCATTTAAATCTAAAAAATTTAAATTTATTTTTGCGAAACTAAAAATCTGGCGACATAGCCGATATCAGCACCGAGTTTAGAGTTGAGTTCTAAATTCTCCGAGATATATGACAAAGGTCTGCATTTTTTGACATATCAGTGACAGCTCTAAATGTCAAGGTCACAGCTGGGCGCCAATGCAACCGCTACCGCCATCACCAACCAGACAGCCGACGATTTACCCGAAACAGTATAAATTCCTTTTCAATTTCTTGATCATCCAAATTCATTATTACTATTAATTTTAAATAATTTCTATTAAATTATTTTGCAAACTTTCAAATTTTAAAACTAGTGAGAAATGAACTAAAAGAAATAATGACAAAATCAAAGGTAACTTGACAGTTTGGTTCAGTTGATGTCGCGTTTACTGTTACATTGCATAAATTAATATTTAAGGTTATTTTAGTAGGCATTGAAACAAAACACTAATTCAAAGTGTGAAAAGAGGCTTCAAAGTGTTAAAAAGTTACTTTTTTAACGCTGTATGTAGTGTACCAGAATGGAGTACTTTTAACTTCATGTTACCGATTAAAAAAGCATTTTTTATAACGGTCGTGGAGAAAGAAAATAAAATCGATGATAAAATTATCAACTATGTAAATGCAGTTAGGTTAAAAATAAATTATAGCTAATTGTAATGTTTAATATTTAAAAATAGCCACCTTAGTAAGGAAAATTAAAAAACTGAACACAAGACTATAAATTACGACATTTTTGCTTACATTAGCAACATTATTACATTTGTAAACATTTTAAAGGAATTATACCACTTGCATTCGTAAATAAGCGTCATTTTAACTAGGTTAAGGCTGTGACATACTCACTAGAAAAAAAAACTGTAATTTATCACCATAGTATTTTAAATCAATGGTGCTAGTCTAGCTTGTTATGACTGTTAGGTACAAAAGTTACTAGTTTCGATATTTTTTAACCTAAATGAATTTAAACGAAAATTTTAAAAGGGTTTTAAGTGTTGTAAGAAAAGTATTTAATATACAGGGTGTCTCTGAAAGGAGCGAGAAAAAAACAACTACACATTCTTGAGGCAAAAATACACAAGTGGGCATAAGTCACCTGGCAAATTTGCACACTTTTTAAAAAACGCAAACACAAGTTTACAAAACGTTGGTTTTTTTTCAATTTTCACAGAATTAATTAAAATAGGTGTTCAAAATGTTCACTTTTTATCTTAATACACTTCAAATAAAGTTTTTAGAGGGATTTAACAAAATGGGCGACATGATACATTTTAAAAACTACCGGTCTTCTCAAACTTTTGGATAATTCAACAAAGAATTGTGATTTGGGAAACGTGTATCAGGACATCTTTCTGTAATCTGTAAATTGCTTCATAATGGCGACTAAGACAATAAAACTGTTTCAACAAAAACACACGTGTTGTAACGAAAATTTGACTCGAAAATTTTGCGTCATTCCACTCGAAAATAACGACTTAAACAATAAAAAGCAACAAAACCGGTGTTGATCAGTCTTGAGGTCGAGCAGCATACAATAACTTATGCCCAACAGACGCGTTGCTACAGATAAATCCTAAGAGCGGTGGGACTGACGCATAAACTGATTTTAAGGCTGCCAGGTGACTTATGCCCACCCCTGTATGACGATCTAACCCAACTTACCTTATTCCCAAAGTGGATGATTTCGGAGATACAGGTTGTCAAAAATTTATTGTGGTTTTAGTTTTTTCTAAATAGTTTTGGTAATGATGGGTGTATTGTCACAATATTCGGTTTGGGGGAGTTTTATGAGGCTAGAAATTAGAATCTGTTATTAATTTTCTTGTTAACTTTAAAGGGCTTCACCAGGTATTTTGCACAAATTAAAAACTCAATAACTTGATTGAGCCACTCTGTATTTAACTTTTAAATAAAAATTCTTGTTCTTCAACATATTTTATATAAAAAAATATAAATGTGGTAAAAGTTGATTTATGCAGCCGTTTTTCATTTCCTGTATGGTCAGCTCTAAGCACAGATGACATAAGCTACTTCGAATGTGTCGTTCGAAATTGACAAGACAAACTAAGCTTTACGCAAGCCAGTCGGCGTTTGATAGGCTAAATTCGCGTCCTTCGAAGCGAAATCTGTCTGCATGCATAACGTATGTCTATCTGTGGCTAGCAATACAGAGTGTTACCGAATAAGATGCTCATTTTTAAGAGTGTAAATATTCTTAAGTGGATTCTTTGTTCGACACTCCGAATAGTGGACGTTGGTTATACGTAATACCAGTAGCAGTTCTTGGTTTGACAGCTGTCAATTTATTCATCGCATCGATCACTATTATTTTGCATGTTTTGGAATTTCTGGGAACTACGTGCTCGACCATACAGATTTTCCACTGACGAAGCCCTGGAAAGCATAGTCCGGAAGGGGGAGAGCTGGCGAATGGGACCACAAGAGACCTAAGCCAAGAACAAAAAAATTCTTAACTGATTTTAAGAAGAAAAGTTTAAATAAACCCACGTTCGAAATGTCTTTTCTTTTAGGATACAGAGTGGTAAAAATGGATTATTTTTAAAAAACTTTTTCTTTGTAGGATCCAGCAAGGAGATGCATTACTAAAACTATATCTAAAGGTTCAATAGTAACAAACATACGAAATTAATAAAGCAATGGTAAAAAATAAATTCCCACAATTTAAAAACCCATGGTCGAGTTCCCTTTCTTTTCTTATGGTCACACGTAGTTGGCACCACTTATTTTAAAGGAAGTCTTTAATGATCACTTGGCCATCCGGAAGTTGAAATATACCCTTACACAATCAAAACAAGAAATCGTTGAGGTTTTAATTTATTTCGTCTTCCTTCAAAGTCAATTGTTTTGCCCTTCTTTTATGTTGAATACGGTTGGTCGGTCCTTGTGGTTTATCAGTATATACAGTGCATTTATTTGATGTCCCCTAACTTTTGATTATTATTTAAACGTATCAATTTAAAAATTTAAAACTCTAGCAAATGAAATTGATGCGTTAATACTATATTTTGGTGTAAAATTGATAGATGAACATTTCAAGATGGCTACTGGATGCCATATTGCGAAAACATTTAAACACACGTAATTGTAAAGCTTCTGACAATTTGCTTTATAACACAAGAATATAAAGTCAATACCTTTACCCACTACAAAATGGTAGTACTTTAATAATTACCTAAATATTTGGTTTGGAAAAGCAATATTTCCGAAACTGATAAACTTAGTAATTAATGTGGTATTGTCTTAAAGCTATTTTAAATGTCTCTTTAATAGTTATGAAATATGCAGGTGTTTAATTTATTTATTTTTTTCACCCATATTACTATTGAAGAGATCTTTAATTTTGTATGTATGTATTTTTATGTTAAATCATATTATTTATTTGAAGATATTAAGTTTTAAAAATTTTATCAGCCAAATGACCGCCGCGGTTTCGCTGAGTCATCCGAATCCTAGAGATCCAATTTTCGATGACATTCTGACACAAATTCTGCCCAATTTGCCCAATCTTACCAATGGTGCAAGTTTTGTTGGCCTTAATGGCGGCAATCGTTTGTGGTTTGTCCGCATATACACGAGATTTGATGTAGCCCTACAAGAAGTAATCCAACGGAGTTAAATCGCATGATCTAGGTGGAAATACCATAAGTCAAACACAGTGCACAGAACGTTTGGCGAACCGAACACTGATTTTAATAATACGTTTTAACGATTTCTACGCGTTGTTAAATCGTGTTCAGCGTTCCATAGTAAAATGCCACTACTGACCGAGTACTCCGCCGAAATTTAACGGCTGTATTATTCTTGCCTTGGTCATGCGTTGTTGTCAAATATCGAGCGTTAAAAATCCCTTTATTTACGGGAGTAAACTTATTGTTTATTGCAACTGTAGTGATTTTTAAACTTAATTAAAATTCACAATAGTTCTTCAGATATGCATTCTCGCGCGTTCCGAAATTATTTAAGATATAGGTACATGCCAAATATATATATATATATATATATATATATATATATATATATATATATATATATATATATATATATATATAATTATTTATTTATTTTTCTTGAGTATAGGTTTTTTTGTTAATAATTAAAAACTACTTCATTACATAGCTAACATCTGACGTTTCGCCCAGCGTGTAGTGAGCTTTTTCAAAAATATATATTGCGTTCAGGCAACAACCTACAAACAATTACAAAAATTACTATTTTTTTATCACAAATTAAAATAATACATAACAACACATTTAAAAAACTTTACATAACACTAATTTTACAGAAACGCACCTCGAAAAAGATTGTTATAGGCTCACATCTTATTTTGATTTAATAAAAATTGAAGAGTATCTGTTGTAGGAATTCTTTTTTTTATATTTAAGGAAGCAAGAAGGTTTTTATTTTTATGTTATCTTTTATCATTAAAATAAAAAGAAATTGTTTTTCTGCTTTACTTTGGTTGAGTTTATTTACTATATTATTATACAGATAGAAAAATTTTGTTGAAATATTTCGTGTAGAATTCTACAATCATAATAAAGCTCAGGAAGACCCTAAAAACAAAGATAATTCAAAAAATTACATTGCTATGCCTTATACCCAAAACCTCTCTGAAAAATTAAATACATCCTTAAAAAACACGATATAGTTGTATGTCATAAGGCACAAAATCGTTTAGCAAATCTATACACTCCTTTAAAAAGCAAAGTACCCACCAAAAGAAGTCAAACTTAATTTATTTAATACCATGCCTAAACTGCCCAAAAAATACATCGGCATGACCACACAGTACTTAGAAAATAGGATAAATGGTCATAAATATACAAAAACGCTTCTACAGCTTTACATAAGCATGAGTCCAATTTAAAACATGAGTTTGACTTTGCAAACACCAGCATACTTACCCAGGACCAAAACTATCAGAAACTTTTAGTTAAAGAAATGATTTATATAAAGAAAGAACAGCAAGCTGTCAATGACAAACAAGATCTGAGAAATCTAAGCCAAATCTACCACAATCTAATTTATTAAAAACAGCTTTTATCCAGGTTAAAACCACGACAGACTGTATAATATTTCAACAAAATTTTTCTATCTGTATAATAATATAGTAAATAAATTCAACCAAAGTAAAGCAGAAAAACAATTTCTTTTTTATTTTAATGATAAAAAGATAACATTACAGTATTATATTTAAAAAAAAGCATACTCTAATGACCAATGTGGAGACTAACCAGAACTAACCAAAACTAAAAGCAACAAACTAATATTATTATTATTTATTTTGTACTAGCCAAAAAAACAAAAATAAAACATATAACTTGGCACAACGTGAACAATTTTTTCACACAATGAGATGTTCTAGTGAAACGAGTGAACAGAATCTTTAAATACAGTTAAACAAAAAAAAATAAAATAAAAACGTAAAACATAGGTCAAAATTTTATTCTTGACCTATTTAGGAAATATGAATATTCAATTTTACATATTCCTTAAAAATGATGTTATGCTGTTTTTGTAATACAGGAAAAATACAGCCTATTAAACCTGTTTAGGTCGTTAAAAATGACTTAATGAGCAGTTTTTATATATTTTTTTACAAAATTATAATAAATTCGTTATTAAACAACCAAACTAATAATTTAAGTTAAAAGAAAAAATGCAAAAAGTCCTGGAGTATGATTTTGATTGCAACAAATTAATACTGTGCAAAAAAATGGTACGCCCGATATATTATTTACGGTTATAAAAAGCAGCATATAACATCTACAGTGTGGACCAAATTAAACTTGCACACTTTTTAATTAATAATAACTTTTTATCTGTTGGGCCCATCTTTTTCATTTTTAAGGGGCTAATAGGTAGATATGTTTTCTCTAGATTTGCCAATTTTGGTCAAATATATTTAAACAGTACTTGACTTACGGGACTTTTTTCAAAATGATACACATACAAAAGTTCTTTTTAAAATCAAAAGAAATGCATGCTTTATGGAGAGCAATATTTATCAAAAATAATGATAATTCCCAAAACCTTAAATTGTAAACAGATTTGCTTTTACTCAATCATTTCCTATAGTTTTTCTACAAGAAAAACGTATTAGCTTAATTGTAGCTAAATCAGATTTATTTTGCCACGAGCTTAAATACAGCATTTTGGAAAAACTCCCGCAAGTGCAGTCCTGTTTAAATCTATTCGACCAAAATTGACAAACCTAGAGAAAACATCTCTACCCATTAGCCCTGTAAAAATAAAAAGATAGCCGCAACATATAACAAGTTATTATTAGTTAGAAAGTGTGCAAGTTTAATTTGGCCCACCCTGTATATTAAGAGGTTTAACTTTATTATCTAGCTGTATATTTTAATATTGGGTTTGTCCTTCACCAGACAGGAAGTTACGTGTGTTCTCAAGAATAAAACTTAATAAGGAGGCGGACAATTATTTTTGGGAAGTGGAAGTCTGTGATTTTCTTTGTCAATGGGTTAATGTATGTATACAGGGTGGTCCCTAAGTAATGCGCAAAAATTAAACTGGATAATATTGCCGTCCAACAAAAATAACAACGTATGTGTATATTATAAGCCTATTCACATACACTGTTTGCACTAAGGTAAGTTTAGTTAAATCGCAATGTTTTAACGTCGCAATTCTTAAGTTGTGGTCCATTATTTAGGGACCTCCCTGTATAGTGAATTAAAATTAAAACTCATTTGGGATTCATTTGATAACTTTACAGTAGTAAAAGCCCAAAAACAATAAAATGTACACAAAAACAACAAAATCTTTTGTCTCGCCTTCTTAATATTATCTATTTGTTTCCCACGTACTAAAAAAATCTTGCAACGTCCGTAGGATTTCGAAATGCGTAAGGATCACTATTCGTGATCTTTAAGGTGATTGCGATTGCAAACGTTTTGTAAAGAATGACGATCTATTGAGGATATACGTTTTATTTTGCAATAAGGCAATATATACAGGGTGAATCTACGAAATTGTGGTTTGCTTAATGTCTGATATCTCTTACAGCAAATCAGCCACTAAATATTCTTAAATGGCTTTAAATATTTTATAGTATGGGAACCCATGATGCTAAATGGGAATTTACTCGAGCGTCATAGAGACCTAATGGTTTGCAAAGCTTAGATGATAAGAAGAAAAAAATGTTATATAACGCATACTTTTTATCGGTGGGAAAAGCGGCTATTGAAAACTTAAATTAAGCGACTTGGCAACGTTGCAGTTGTAAATTTAGATCATTTGACATTTCATAATCAAGTTTTGCTTTTTGTTGTTGCAGTTAATATTCCATTTTTTAAAGAATTTTTTATGATTTATGGGATTAATATATATATATATATATATATATATATATATATATATATATATATATATATATATATATATATATATATATATATATATATATATATATATATATATATATATATATATATATATATATATATATATATATATATATATATATATATATATATATATATATATATATATATATATATTATATATATATATATAATATATATATATATATATATATATACAGGTGTAGTGTTATTTAATAAGTGTCGATATCTTCCAGAGAAGTGATTTTTCAAGTATTTTTAAGGTAAAGTTCCTATGAACGTGTGGTCTAAGATGCTTCGCTTTCAAGATACAGGGTGTCAAAGTTTTATTTTTATTTATGTTTTTCTGCATAATTTCTAAATAATGCCGATTTCCGAACGAAAATTGGTACCTGGGGTTTTTTGACATGAGAAATTTGAATTTGTTCTTAATTTAGCTCTTACTTGTAGAGGCGCTAGCCACATGTATATTCTCACTTTCAAAGGCTCATGACTTTTGTACAACCCTGTATTTACATTTTTGTTAAAGAAATGGATTCCTTAGTCATTTTACGTAAAAGGTACTCTTATTAGATGACGCTAGGAGCAACCGTTTTCGAAATATTTTAGTTTAAAATAATCGATGCATACGCTTAGTAATAAATATGCTAAGTAAAGACCGGCTACTTGATAAAACCGTCATTTTCGGCGGTCTTTACTTAGCATATTTATTACTAAGCGTATGCATCGATTATTTTAAACTAAAATATTTCGAAACGGTTGCTCCTAGCGTCATCTAATAAGAGTACCTTTTACGTAAAAATGACTAAGGAATCCATTTCTTAACAAAATGTAAATACAGGGTTGTACAAAAAGTCATGAGCCTTTGAAAGTGAGAATATACATGTGGCTAGCGCCCTGACAAGTAAGAGCTAAATTAAGAACAAATTCAAATTCTCATGTCAAACCCCCAGGTACCACTCTTCGTTCGAAATCGGCATTATTTAGGAAATTATGCAGAAAACATAAGTAAGAATAAACTTTAACACCCTGTATCTTGAAAGCGAAGCATCTTAGACCACACGTTCATGGAACTTTTTACCTTAAAAGTACTTGAAAATCACTCTGAAATATCGGACACTTATCAAATAACACCCTTGTATATATATATATATATATATATATATATTATTAAGTAAGTAAAATAAATAAAAAAGGAAAATGTTATTAAATTTTTGTCTTAATTGTAATTGGGTATTAAACGTCAAATTGTTTTAAAACAATTTTAATAAAAAAATGTCTTTAAAAAATGTAAAAAAGTACAAAAGATGCGTCATTAAATACGTATTAACTAATTTAGTTTTCATTATTCTTAAAATGCAGTTTTAAATTCATAGTACTTTAAGTAGCAACAAAACAACTTCTTTTTCCATTAGCAACCGTTGCAGTCATGAAAATAATTATAATTTGCCACTGACGATATAGGAACAATTTTCGCCCATTTATTTCTGCTGTTAGAGCCTTAATAAACAAATTAGCTTCTCTATAATTAAAACTTAAATGAGAGATACGTAGGAAAACTGCTAGTCATAAATATTTTTTATATTAACTGTAATTTATTTAAAATAGATTAATTATATTAATTAATTAATTGTTAACTTGTAGGTGTACCTCTGTTAGATATATAATATGATAAAATCAAAAATTTTATTTACCTTAAGGAACACAGAGTTTTAAGCCGAATTTATGAATTTCCATAAGTTTTGTACATACCTAATATATAGGCGCGCTTGTGGCGGCTTCGATTGTATCGGCAAGCGTCGATCACCGGAGTTAAGCAGTGAAATGCGCGCCCATAATTTGGATGGGTGTCCGGCGACAGCGGTGTTTCGGGCAGCGGCACACGGTGTTCTCTGCTCGGGGATGCGGACCGAGCAACAACCATCCAAGTTATGGAATGAATGGTGTGTGAATGAGAAGGAGTAGGGGTCAAGGTACAATAAGCCTTCAGGCTGCAGTGCACCACCTAGGGGGCGGTCGTCGGACCTGAGTGGGATGACCCCGAAAGGGTGAAAAAAAACATACCTAATATTGACAATAGACCTTAAATAAAGATATGAAATTGAACAGAAATCTTAGATAATCAAGGTAATCTAAACTAATTGAATCTCTCACTGAAATGCATGATATTTATGTCAGATTGAAATTCTAGGTAATTTAAACGGTCAAAAATGTTTGTCGGATATAAATTATTTATTGTTTACATTAGCCAGAAATTCTATCTGACATAATTATCATGCGATAAATGTCAGATGTAAACGTACCTTAAGTAATTCTTACCCATATGGTAACAAGTATCAATTTTAGGCGTTCAACCAATTATAACCGCGGTAATAATTGGTGACAGCGTTGACGTATAATACATTATTTAAACGTCAACATAACCGATTGGTAAATACCGTTTTAGAATTGGTTCTTCGTCTAAAATTGATGAAGATGCGTTTAATTTTTTATGACAAATCAAGCTTTTATATCTAATGGTGGGGGAGCCCAGGAGGCGGATTTTGGGACTTACTACAGCGCGACAGATTAATATACCAGAGGATACCTTGTACCCGGTTAAGTACCTTCACCAAACATGAGCTTCGTATACAGGGGCGATCGTAAAAAACAAAAATATATCCATCAAAAATTTTCAAGCGAGTCAGATTGGGATAGGGTAAGTTAATTACGTGCTAAACAGTGTATATTTCACTAATCCGACAATGTGAGAGTGACGTAAAGAAAGCGGAGGGCTACAAAGTTGTAAAAAATGTCATTTTGACATTCTTGAGGGTGGCTATTTTTTATTTTTTTTATTTTGAGGAAAATAATTCAGGGATAACGAAAAATATATAATCCGATACGACCCAAAAGATTTCCACAAGCCGAAATAATAACAATATTTTTTTGACATATTCAAAAATCCATTGGGAATCCAAATTAAGAAGCACAGTGTTGCAATTCGGTAAATCAGCTAATAAAAATGGGTATCTAAATTCAATTTGGCAAAGAATATTTACATAAATTATCTGATTAGTTATTAAATTTTACGAAAAATATTAGGCGTCATTGTCTGACAACCTAAATAACACAAAGCAGGATAATAGTCAGTGTTTGGAGAAACTTTATATATAGCCATAAAGCGTAAGTTCTCCGTTTTGATGATATATATATATATATATATATATATATATATATATATATATATATATATATATATATATATACATATATACAATGAGCGTCCCGGTCTGGGGAGAGAGTCGTGGTGGATAGCATAGAAAAGCAGGACGTTTTCTTTTAACTGTCTTTAAAGGGAGTAAAATATTTTTATTATACACCAAGACAGTAGGAAATTTTTCCTTTTGCTTTAACATATATATATATATATATATATATATATATATATATATATATATACATATTACATATATACAATGAGCGTTTTCAATATTTGTGCGTAACACATACATAAAAACACATATGTGTCAAACATATAACCTTCTCCTTTTTTTTGAAATAGGTTAAAAATTAAAAAACTTTAAAGAAAAATTGTTAATTTTTGTCGCATAAATGCATCCATTGCTTATTTACATTTTAAAATATAACTGACTTTAAGTAACTTCATGCAAAAAATTGCCTAATAGTCCGATTCACACATCAGATGCAATAATTCTAAACAAATTGGGTCACAAAATGCAAAATAAACGCATTTAAGCAAATTAAAATAAATAATCCGCCATTTTCAACTTGTTTATTGCGTATGCGACCCAATTTTCTTGACAGTGCGCAAATTATTTTTGGACGAAATTAAATCGAAAATCTTATTTCAAAAGAACATTTATCATAACATTTTTAGCATTGAAATAACCCAAAAATTTGTTATTTTCGGTAAGCCAGTCGTGAAGTCACAAGTCATTATTATTCATTATTTCTTTTATTAATATTTTTTAATAATACTTTACAGTGCCAACAACTAACTAAAAGTTTTATTTTACCACCTTATATGTTATGTATGGTTATAAAATGGACACTCTTGAAACCACCCCTCCCATATATGGAAGCGGTGCTTTCGGTTGTCGGACTGGGCGTACACGTCACTTTTTTGTCGGACAATTTAACCACAATGTTTTACATGCAATTTTTAAACATTTTACCAAAAATGATAGGGGTTACAGTCATGAACCCATAAGGCTTAAACACATATTTCGGGTATGGGACTAGGCGGAATTCGGGACTGTAAGCCTTGCGATTTTTGGTACAATGTTTAAAAATGCCTGTAAAATATTGTGGTAAACTTGTCCGACAAAATTGTGACGCGTTTGACCAGTCCGATACCCGACAAATTTGACGTTGCCAGGCTGGGTTAGAGCGTCTCTTCCATATATGGCGGTATGAATATTCGTGGTAGACTTGTCAGAAGGAACCCTCCTAAAGAGGTTTTGAAAGTATTTTTATCATGAAGTACATTTCAGGGACTATTCAATTTTTTCATGGAAAAAATTCTAAAAAAGGTGTCATCCAGACACATCCTTTTTTTGTTCGCAAGTAAAATGTAATATCTTTTCGAGTGTTTCTCAAAACTACTTTAACAAAATTGTATTTTATAAATGTTTGGTAATTTTCTAGAAACCTGCGGAAACTCTGATTTTAACGAAATTTGGTATACGGGGTTTTTGGGGCGCTGATCACGAATCTGAAACGTTTCGTTCTCGAGATATTCATCATCAAAGTTCAAATTTAAAATAAGCTTATTTTCACTATATTCCCCTTCTTTTTGCACACCATTCTTGATTTAAAGCTATTGTGTCACAAAATATTTGATTTTCTTCTTTTAAAACCCCGTTTTTCTACTTTTTTACATTATTTTTGCATTAAATTGCGTGGCTTTTCTTTGATAATGAGGCAACCATACATACACATTGGGCTTCATGGCACACTGGGATTGAAATGATTCAAAGTATAGCTATGCAATTTAATCCAAAAATAATGTAAAATACGTTAAAAACGGGGTTTTAAAAGGTAAAAATCAAATATTGTGTGCCACTTTGGCTTTAAATCAAGAATTGTGTGCAAAAAGAAGGGGGAATATTGTGAAAATAGGATTAGTTTAAATTTTAAGTTTGATGATAAATATCTCAAGAACGAAACGTTTCCGCCAAAAAATCTTTCAGATTCGTGATCAGCGCCCCAAAAACCCCTGTATGCCAAATTTCGTCAAAATCGCAGTTGCCGCAGGTTTCTAGAAAATTACCAAATGTTTTTCTGTACAAAGCTCAAAAAGAAACTATACTTTCAAGGTTAATATTACTATTATACCATTTTTATTTCGCCTAAAAGTAATGTTGGACTTTAATCAATTTCCTAAACCCATACTTTAAAATAAATTTTGTTAATTGCATATATACCAATCAAAATTTAAATGTTTTGCAACATAATTAAGGTTAGCGATTAACTAAACGTTGCCTTATACTATCTGTACAATTATTATTAAATTTACAGTCGTCTTGGAATATTTTTTCAAATAAAATTTACATTTTTTTATACAACCATGTACCATGTAGTTTTAAACTACTATTGTCTTTGATAAAAACAATTTTTATATTTGTATAAAAACCCCAATAATATCTATCTAAATAGGTTTGAAATTAGCAAATAAATTTTGTACAGATATACATAACTTTAATAATATATGGACTCAAACCACCTTTTAATTAACACTCTGTATATAAAATTGGGACACACGCGTCGACTATCGATTTAAATGTCGATAAAAACGCATACGCGCCTCGATCTCATATACCACGTGACCAGGAGAACAAAAATAATTACATAATACAACGATATTCGATATTTAGAGAATACAATATTAATACGGAATACATGGACGACAGGTGGTAATTTACGTTTTAGATCAATTACCATCTTTGGAAGAAACCACATCAAAATAAGTATTTTTAAAACAGTGGCTCTATTCTGCTATCTTAAATACACAGCGTCCGCATTGTAATGTCGCTCAAAAATCATGCGAACTAACATCAATTTTAAGCGAAGAACCAATTCTAAAACGGTATTTACCAATCGGTTATATTGACGTTTAAACAATGTATTATACGTCAAAGTTGTCACCAATTATTAACGCGGTTATAATTGATTGAACGCCTAAAATTGATGTACGTGATATTTCATGTCTTATGGTACATAAGACATGAAATAACGAGACCATCGGGTGCATCGATACAGATAATAACACTCGCCAATCCGATTTTTAGTAATAATATTTTATTACATCGAGTCGGCTTGACAATAAACCACATAAAGAGTGGCTAAAATTGATATTTTACTCATGGCCTCGAAAACTTCCTGATTTAATGCCAATTATTTTTTTACTGGGTGTTCCGATTAAAATATTATTACATTTTTGCTTCCTCTACAAGCGAACATCGTTGAAAATTAGTGAGTCTACAACAAAATTGTTACGTAACCACACATAAACGAGCTGTATATTTGTTTTTAACTTTGCGGCCTTAACCCAGATCGAACCGGCAACCTGAAGTAGGACTGACTTTCGTAATTGTGACGGCAGTCTGTGAAATATCAACTTCCTTTTAAAGGAAATGATTTGTTGTTAAATCAAACATGATTTTACAATCATCTGAAGGCATTTTCTTTAACATTTTAGATGGATGCAATTTGTTTCGTTAAAATTTTGCAACTGGGTGAAATTAAAGATCATATTCTTCTTTAAAGAGTTTTAGGCCAACCCCGGAAAAATGCGTCATACTTTTGGTATTTCCTTCATGGAAAGGAAGTTTGCGTATTGCTGCGGATTTCCTGAATTATTTTAACAGTGTGTATGCGTTTTTAATCATTACGCAAAGGTATTTTGTAGTGTATTGTCAGACTGACCATAGGAAATCCCATGTAAATTTTGATACCTAACCTTAAATATTGGCTCACCTCTTGATTTTACAACAAAATTGTATTAGACTATTTTAAGATATTGACAAGATAAGATGATACACTAAATTTCGTTATTTTCTAATAAGCCATTTCAATGTAATTTAAGAAAAACTATTTGTAACATAGCTGATAAAGGAAAAAATATCAAAGAAAACTAATGAACAAATTTAAACAATAAAATTTAAAGGATTTAATAATAAGAGGTATGACATGATTTTCTAAAATTTACACATAGGTATGTCACTTTTGTTTGCTTTTATTGTTACAGATTTAGGTTATTCATCAAATTTCGAAACATTTTTAATCATAACTTAGGACCAAGCCCACATCCATAAGTGGTCGGTTTAAAAAGTTATTGTTCTTAATTTAAAATTGCAAAATATTCCGCAAACAATAAACCAAAATTTGAATACAAGTTGCATTTGCCAAATTGAATAAGTGAAAGTTTTATTCATTATTAAAAAGATGTTTAAATAGGGCTGCTTTTTCGTGTAGGTGTTGGTGTATGGAAATATGTGCGATTATATTCTTGTATTTTTATTGGTCATGTTGTCAAAATTGAAATCATTCTTAACTGATTTGATGTATGTAAATGTCATACAGTGTTAATGCTGATTTAAATTAATGTTGTAGTAGGAGAGCTAGTGAACTTATAATAACAAGTCGCCCATTAAAAATGGTCGATTTTTCTCCACAAAATCGCCATTTTATAATAATTTTTACGTTTTTGGGAGAAAAAGTATTTTTTCTTCGGAGTCAATGCCAATATAGGCCGTCAATTATTTAAATAAATATGCCGTTGATTCAATATTTAAAATCTTATCAGAGCAGACTTTGATCCACTTTTTCAAATTATTGCCTTTGGGATTACAAAATCAAACAATCCAGTTTTTAAATATTAAAAGACAGATACATAGACAATCTGTTTAATCTTTAATCCAACAGTGTCGAAACTTAAACCATTTGTTTTAACAAAATTATAATTAGTTTACATTTGTTGATAATTTTTTTTTGTATGCCACATTAGGATTATGTAATAAGCAGTAGTTTTATTTATACTTACCATTTTGTTATCATAAATAAATTTTATAAGGTAGTTTTTTATGTTTCTCTCTCTCTCTCTCTCTCTCTCTCTCTCTCTCTCTCTCTCTCTCTCTCTCTCTCTTTATTTTCTTGGTTTTGGTTCCTTCAGGTCCAATCCACCACTCTCCCCCTTCCGGACTATGCTTTCCAGGGCTTCGTCGGAGGAAAATCTGGATAATCGAGCTCGTAGCTTCCAGAAATTCCAAAAAGAAAACAAAATAATTCTACAATCGATGCAATGCATAAATTGTCGGCCGTCAAACCAAGACCTGCTACTGGTGTTACGTATAACCTTCACTTTCACTACTGATAGTTCCCATGGCACGCCCATCTATTTCCCGCCATTTCAGAAATACCTCGTGTTCACCACCAAACAGAATACCATCAGCTTATAGGAATCTTTGCTCACAGCGCTTAGATCCAGAAGAAAGATGCCGTTAATTTAGCGCGAATCTTTCCTTGATCCCCGAAGGTAAAAACGTTCGTACGGCACCTCTAACCGCCACTCCGGGAAGAACTTTGTCCTCTATGCACGTCCGCACTGTCCGGAGGTCAAACAAAGAGTTAGCTTTTTATGTTTGTAAAATACAAATTATATTGTTTTTTCTAATCTATACTAATATATAAAAAGTAACTTTGTTTGTGAGTTTGTTGGTAAGTACTATTGTCTCCCCGTGGCGCAGTGTACAGAGCTTTGATCTTCGAAGCCAGTAGTCGCCGGTTCGATTCCCAGCGGGGAGACATATTTAGGTAGTAGTTATTTAAAAATAACGACCGTGGTGGCACTACCGCGTTGTCTAAAAGGTGCTGTGAAATGGATAACTGCATGTTTCAGTGCTTGGACAACGTTGACGGAACAGGGGAATGATGGGTTAAATATCTAATAACCCGACACCCACGGTACTCTCGTATTTAGGCATATGCCTTCGTGGGATGTCAAAAAAGATAAAAAAACTAAACCTATCATAAAACTTCTTTCACAATCAGAAAGCTAAACTATTTTGTGTTATAGGCTATATTTTACTATGATTAAACAAAAGTTCAGATATTAAGTGGGCACGGGTCTGCTAGTATTAAATAAATTGGAAAAAAAAATTGTGATAGATGATGAGATACAGGGCGTTAAAATTTAAGGAAAAAAGATCAGTATTTTCTAAATATTTTTAATATGCTTAGGCCGATTTGAATAAAATTTGGTACATTTATTTAAAGTAATAAGGTGCTTATTTAGCCCTAACTAGATTCTTATTATTGGGCCCAGTGGCGTCTTAGTAGCACCACTGCCAATATTATTGAAAAAAAATACGCCACTGACTTTTTAACGTTTTTATATTTTTTTATAAATAAGCAATTAATAATACAATTTTTTAGTTTCTTGTATTATTTTTGTATCTAGCTTTGATTTCGAGAAAGAAGATTAGAGCCACTTTAATTCTTCTAAAAGTACCTATATAGACGACATGGTAAAAACAAAAATAAACAATTATTTGCTTTAAAATAAATGAGCAGTCATGTTTTTTATCGGAAATCGTTATTTTCCCTATCTACTAAGGTCAAAATTGTTTATTTTTAATTTCGGATTTTATTTTATGGTGTTTATACATACTTTTTAATACTACTTAAAGTGGCTTCAATTTCTTTTCTCAAAAACCAAGCGAGATACGAAAAAATACAAGAAACTAAAAAGTTGTATTATTAATTGCTTAATTATAAAAAAATATAAAAACGTCAAAAAAGTCAGTGGCGTACTTTTTTCTCAAAAATATAAGTTGTGGTGCCCACTGAGACGCCACTGGAACCAATAATGACAGTTTGGTTAAAACAAAATAAGCGCCTTATTACTTAAAATAAATGTATTAAGTTTTATCTACATCGGCACAAGCGTATTAAAAATATTTAGAAAAACTGATTTTTTTCCTTAATTTTAATGCCCTGTATCTTAAAATGGAAGCAAGTCCAGATATATGTTTATAGCAACTCTTTTTTATAAAATAACATAAGGAATCATGTCTTGATGATTCGTACTGCTGTTAAAAAACACCCTGTATTTCCAAAAACCGGATTAAATAAAAGAAAAATAAAAATACAAACAGCAGTAACCACCTTTAAACATATTTTCTCTTAAAAGCAACTTTCGTATGCTTATCAACTTTTTGGTTATTTTTTTAACACAATCTAATTTTTGTCTGGGTTGTCAACCCCCACACAATTCTTGTGCATGCATTGAACACAAAGAAAGGGTAACATCCTTCAGTTTTGAACTCTTTTTCCTGTTTTGCCACATTTTTATAGATAAAATTCACGATATCTTATATTTCCACTATTGTTTATTTTATCCTTTGGGGTTTAAAAATCTATATTTGTAAAAGTATTTGTTAAAATTGTATTTTAAAAGCATTTTTAGAATATACAGCGTGTCTACTTAAGTTGGCGCACTTTTTAATTATTAAGAGGCATTTTGCACCCCTTATTTTGCAATTCCTGGTGGTTAACGTTATTCTGAGATTGCGCAGTAACGCAAACATGATCCGTTATCGTTATTAACCATACCAGACTCCTTTAATTACGGATGAATACCGAAGAGCTTATCGTTATCGTTATCGTTATTGTTAAACTGCGTGATTGCCGGATTGTAGAAATTTTAATATCAATTATTTAAAAGGTTAAAATTTTAATGCCGTATTAATTAAAATACCATTTATACCTAGGCTCTAATTAGCGAAAAATCTATAGCAATAATAAAAATCAAATAGTGTTAAGAAATTAAAACGGACTTGCACTTTTACGGATATTCTAAATCAGTAATTAATTTAGATGTTACAATCTGGCACACTTCCTTTTTATTCTACTACCAAACCTAACCTTACTTTTTGTGTTTTGCTTATACTGTATTGTTTGCATCTACTTTAAAAAACGAAATCAACAGAAGTGTTTGCATATATTTAAATATGAATTTATATCTTATGAAGAATAAAAGTAAATACTGATTTTTCGTTAACTTTAAAATGGGTGAACCACAGGCAAAAATAAGGTTATGTGTCGAAAGCGCAGATGCAAGATATATTTCTTAAAAGATGCTGCAAAATCTCTGTCTAAAACTGCTGCAGTAATCGTTATGTTTAATAACGATAACCATAAGGAGGCCAAAAACGTCTGTTATTTTAAGAGGTGCAAAATGTCTCTATTATTTTACAAAAATAGTTATTCTTTATAAAAAGTTCTGCATGGTCTAAAACCCAAAATGCAGTTTATCATTTATAAATCCAATGTGTTTATTTTAAATGTTAAAAAAGAGTTTATGCTACAACACCACCCATATTTACATGACAACCAAAATAAAAAAAAAACAGAATCCATTTTGATAAAAGGGGTTTTTAGGACTTTAAAGGTTTGTGTCAATTATTTTTAACGTTATTTTTAACTACTCTGTATTTATTGTTTGTTAAAATGTCAATAACTTCCGGTTTTATCCGGAAGTGCCAGTCCTGTCAAAACGTTATAGTCATATGTCCCGTACTTGCCAAATTTTTAAAGTTTAAAAGCCTATATTTAAAAATAGAACCACACATTTTGTCGTTGGACACCCTGTATATTGTTATTAATTTATTTTTTAATTCTATATCTATTAAAATCTATTTGCCTTCTATTGTTTTAGGTAACTAATGCTAGTCTAGCATTATTGAGCTCTTTTTTATAAAAAAAAGGTTTAACTTAGGTGTAGAAAAACATTTCATTTTATTTGCAAGTGGTTTTAAAGGTTTTTGCCTTCTTTATGTTTTACAATGTCTACGTAAATAAAAATAAAGGGAAATTGAATAAAATTAAAAGCACTTAGTCTGCACGAGACTCCCTAGTTGGAAATAATGTTAAAAAGCTCGATTTCCATGTTTTTCCAAGCTTCAGACAATATTCGACTTGGCATGCAAAACGGAAAAAAATAGCGTCGGTGACCTAAAAGTCTAGTCATATCGATTTTCCAAACTTTGAAGAAACAATGGAAAGGAAAAGTGTAAAATACTTGGAAATAATAATATAGCGGATACAAAAGTAACGTATGTCCTAAAAGTTTTGGCACACAATATTTATCGGTTTTTTTTAATGAAGAAATGTATTTAAACACTAACTAGTTATCATAAATTACAACTCAATACTTAACTAAACTATACTATCGAATTATGTGGAGTGGCCCATTCTGTATTGCCTAGCCAGTCTCCTCGTTGACATTCCAATCTGGTTTTTGCTCTTCTCACCAATCTCTCTGACCTCTGTGCGGTAAATGCACGTGGTCTTCCACTTTTGGGAGATTCAGACATGGTATTCCCTGCTCACACTCCGCTATTGTTCTATAAATGGTTCTGTGTGAAATGTTTTCATTCTGGAATATTCGACAGATTTCAGCTTTGGGTATCCGCCCAACTAACTTGTAGATACTTTTTCTTATTTCTAATTTATACGACATCTTAAAGCGAAAATTTCAAAATAAATAAATCTCAACTGACAGTAAATAAAGTAAATAAACTTTTGTTTTTAAAGGCAACTTGATATTATTTTGTTTTTGTTAAAATTAAAGACAATGAGTTTTGTGCCAAAACTTTTAGGACATACGTTATTACAAGTGAAAATTTAATAATTTTAAATATTTTATAAAGTTTGCTGCCTTTATTTCATGGCCCTATTAAATATCTTTGCAACAAACCTGAAGAGGACGTTAGATAAAAAATATAAGTACAGTTAAATATTATAAATACGTTTTCATTTAATAAAAGTTTTTTAAAAACAAGTTAGTTATAGAATTAAACAAAAAATATTCATTAGTTTTAATAATTATAAAGAATTAACTAGTGTATTCAAACAAAGTATAATTATTACATAATTTTATTTAAAAATTAAATTATCAAAATTAATTAAAATTTTTACCAACAAAAATTAGGTACCTAAGCTAAGTTAACCCTAAAATTAAATTACTGTTTAATTAATAATACGAAACTCAAAGTCAAGGAAGAATGATTGATTATTTAAAAATATGGTGTTTTGTTGCTTAAATTATCGTACTGATATAAAGCACTTTGAACTTTCCGGAAATATGAAAGAAAAATTAAAAACAAAATAAGAAAGTGCGTAAATTACGATTTTTATAATCGCTGATAGTACGCACTTACGCAAGTAAAATTGCCTTATTTTTATTTTAATATTTGACAAAAATATGGGTTATTGGCCTATAAACATAAATATTTGTTTTTTCTAAGAATAAACAATTTTACCAATTAAGTATAAACATTTTTAGTATGTTACATACAATCTAGCATTAAAAAAGCCTTTTAACCTTAGAATACTCTTTAAATTTATAATTTTAGGCGGATTTAATAAAATGCAAACCGAAAAAATTAAAAATACAAAAATTCTATCTTTAGTTTTTTGGTATTTATTCCCCTCGCTTCATATTGTTAACTTAACTTAGGATTTTTGGAAGCATTTTTGGTAATATTCAATGCAATAACACAAGTCAGTTAATAGGTTTGTTCCTGCAGAATGTTGGAAACATGTTAGCAACAATCGTAAAACGCAGAAATTGTTCCAAACATTAGTCAGAAATGTTGGCAACAGTTTTCTGCTGGTACGAAAAATAAACAAGGCGTCCATACTGCTTATACGTCAATACAAGAAAGGTTATGTTAAAAATTGTCAGTAATGTTTGAGGAAAGTTTGCAAAATTTTCAAACAGTTTCCAACATGTTTTCAACATCTTAAAACTACTGCTGGAACAACAAACAATTGTATAATGTTAGAAACATGGCACTGCTGGAATGACAAATTTGACGTGCGCAGAATTCGAACGGTTGCAAACATTTCTTACAGCCTGCTGGAACAAACCTAATTTTTTATTGTCAACTGTTGTCAAGGGTTCAAAATCATTACATTTTTTCGGTAAATGATGACGTCATCAACGTCGCGTGTTCAACCGTTTTTGAAAACAGGTCGGAGAACGCTGCAAAGAAGTGAGATACCCTAAAAGAGACAGATATTAAGTAATCTGGCGGCTGTTGTAGTTGTGGATGTTACAAATACGAAAAAGATTATTCATAAAATAAAGAAAGAAAAATATTTAAATAACTAAAAAATGAAGTAGCTCACGAGCTGGGTTAAGCAACAGGAAAAGTGAGGTTAAAAATTATCAGCTGATACATAGGTTTAAAAACATCGGTTTTTTACTACATTTTTAACAACGTCATTTTTACATACGCTTTAAAACGTCTTTTAAACCGTTGACAATAAAAATTCGCCTCTAGTCTCCTTTAAGGAAAATATTTTTGATGATAAAAAATAAATAAAAATATTGGTTTGTTAAGTTGGTTTCGTTGTTTTTTAATTCATTTATCGGATACGACAAAAAGTAAAATTTCAAAAAACATTCGTCAAAAAACCTAAAAGATATATACTTATAAGATTATATTTAAACAAAAGTTTGTTTGTTCGGTTTTTATTGTCCAGGTTTGTATTATCCCAAATTGTTAAGTAACCAACTTAAATTTAAAAGCGAAATTTGCTAACTTAGAAATATTCGCATTGCCAAACTATAAATGTTTGCTCAGATTGAAGAAAATATTGACAGTAATTTAAATCAAAGAATACAAATCCATAGAACCTCACGAGTAAGATTTCAGCATACCCTAAAATTTCAGTACTTACCCTGACCACCAGATAGCGAAAGTTGGCACCGGACCAATCAGAAAATTGGTCGATGTCCATGTCGAGTTTCTGTTGACAGATTGGACTACTTTTGCTATCTGGTGGTCAGGGTAGGTACTAAAATTTCAGGGTATGCTGAAATCTATTAGGTTCTATCGATTTGTATTCTTTGGTTAAGTTTAAACAGGGATACTAGAGGCTTGCAGGGAGCAAAAAATAGTAGAAAAAATTTTGAATAATGCCACGAAGGTACTATTTATAAACGGAAGTCAGCATAGATATTTCTGCTGGCGATAAGCAAAACCTAATGTCTTTTTTAATAACGATATTTACATTTTAAATGAGTTATAAAAGAAAAACTTTATGCGAGTTAATTTAAATGTAAAAGAGGCGATTTGTTTTAATATAATAAAAACCTTAACATAACATTTTAAATCTACTTTGCAGTTTATAATAATAATTCTCATTTTTATTACATAATGTGTTTAATTTTCTCTAATTGTTCGCAGTCTCCTCCTACAATTTGGTATTGTTTAGACCAACCGAAAGCAAAAGTAAGCCAAACCCATTATGTCTTCAACGTAAATCGGGGTCAATTGCGAATATACGAACATAATAGCGAGTCTGCAATTTTTCGTACACGAATTTTTAGTTAAGATACGAGGGACAACCTAGAATTATCCAAGTATATTAAGCACTATTAATAAAATAATAAATAAAATAGCAAAAAACATTTTTTTAAATGATTTAAATAGGGCTTAAGTTTTTTGTTCTTGCTTTGTTTTATTAAAATCTGCCGTGAAAAGCAATATCAGCATATTTGTTGACGAAACTTTACGGTTTTTGACAAAATGTTTAAAAATTGCATGTAAAACATTGCGGCAAACTTGTCCGACATGGGTGATTCAAAAATCGATCACGAAACTTAAGGGGGTGATTCTACTTGACAAAATAAGGGTAGAGCTTTATATAATTTTTTTCAAAATGTCATTCGTTTTCGAATTACAAGCCGTCAAAGTTCAATTTTAATTTTAGTTTTTTCGCCATATTGCATTTATTTTTTAACCAATCCAGTTGATATTTGG
Organism: Listronotus bonariensis; assembly: GCA_014170235.1. Classification (NCBI taxonomy): domain Eukaryota; kingdom Metazoa; phylum Arthropoda; class Insecta; order Coleoptera; family Curculionidae; genus Listronotus; species Listronotus bonariensis. Next base: position 106,188 of record JACEGR010001812.1, on the reverse strand, counting down.
CACACAAATCGAGCTTTGCAGATTCTAAAATTTTAAGACAAAAGCACTTTTTTAAATACCGCCAGAGGGCACTTTACCTAAAACTTGAAATTTATTTACATCATAACTTCTTTATTTTGACAGATATCGCAAAGCTGAGGGCGCTATTTTATAGACAATCAAAAACTTTAAAAATAAGGTACTTATTAAAGTCGATAAACCTCACCGTTTAGGCCCCAATAGACATCAAAGTTTTCATTAATTTTAATTAAATTACCTACATACATACAAGGTGTCCAGTAACTCAACCGAAAAACTTTACAGGGCCATTCTACAACAGAAAATACAAAAAAACTTCATATTAACATATGTCCTAAACGTCTTAGTTTTTGAACTACGGTGTGTTAAATATTAAAAAAAAACTTTTTGTTTTTAATTTTTAACACCCCGTAGTTCAAAAACTAAGACGTTTAGGACATATGTTTATATGAAGTTTTTATTATTTTTGTTGTAGAATCGTTTGGTTAAGTTTGTCGGTTGAGTTACTGGACGCCCTGTATGTATATAGGTAATTTGATTGAAATTGATGGAAACGTTGATGTCTGTTGGTGCCTAAACGGTGAGATTTATCGACTTTAATAAAGAGTACCTTATTTTTAAGTTTTTGATTGTCTATAAAATGGCGCCCCCAGTTTTGCGATATTTGTCAAAATAAAAAGATATGATGTAAATAAATTTTAAGTTTTAGGTAAAGTGCCCTCTGGCGGTATTTAAAAAAGTACCTTTGTCTTAAAATTTTCGAATCTGCAAAGCTCGATTTGTGTGCCAGATATCAACTGGATTGATTAAAAATAAATTCAATATGGCAAAAACCAAAATAAAAATTGAACTTTGACGACTTGTAACTCGAAAACAAATGACATTTTGAAAAAAATTATATGAAGCTCTACCCTTACTTTGTCAAGTAGAATCACCCCTTAAGTTTCGCGATCGATTTTTGAATCACCCTGTATAAACAATTTTGCTCATTTAATTCGAAGTAGTTTTATTACCGCACTCGTATAGTAGCGATACATCGCGATGCTGAATTGTTTTTTGAAGAGTGAAAGTGGATTTTTTTATTTTGGTTATTTGGCCAAGGTTGGTAGGATTTCCTCTTATGCTATGAGTATTATGTCGACATTATACAAGGTGATGCAAGCGTAGCGTTAAAAACCCACCGGTTTTTATTGTAGGAATTAAATAGAAAATTATTGTTTATTTTTCCTAATCATACTTTTTTTGTTGCAGTTGACAAAGAACAAAACAACTACCTCCACCAACTTTTATCAAGACAGAGGAGTGATATTCAACACCCGTCCTTATGTGATTATGCTAGAAGGAAGGCAGTCTATCCCCCTACAACAGGTATGTTTGAAAAATAAATGCCCCTGATTGTAATTTTATTTGCGTAAAAATAAAATCAAAACTGATAGTAGAGTGTACTATTAGTAATATTAAACATTATCATCATGACTTGTTGATTGGAATTAAATAAAATAAACCGTAAAAAATAGTTTTCTATTTAATATTTTCTTTATATTTTGCGTTATTTTATTCAACTTAAAATAATAAAATTGTCACACTAACAAGAAATTTTTACAAACTATTTTTTCATTATTAGTCATTTTGTCTTTAAACAAAATATTATTTGGCTTTTCTCCAGAATAAAATTAAAAAGTGTATTTAACATTTTAAGAAAATTAAAACTTTTGTACATTATTAAGAACTATTCTGCTCTAACACAATATAATAAAAGTTATGATTACTTTAAAAGAAATAAAATAATAAAATATTTAATATTAAGTTACTTACAATCAAAGAAAAAAGTAAATAAAAATGTTTAGCCATATAATGGCTAAACATTTTTACTATTCTTTTACCTAGTTAAGATACCTAATAGGTGTATTTTTTACCAGTTAATTTTTGTAAAAGTAATGTCAAACTCTGAAACGTCCATCAGACATTTCATTTTTTGATTTTTATTTTCAGTTTTCTAACAGTTCTAATCAGTAAGTTTTTAGGTAAACTGCTACCAAATTTTTAGTAAACTATTTACCACATTTTTGAGACGCAACCATTGGCCCAGTTCTCGTCTGGCGTCTTGTTAAGATTTTATCTTATTGGATTAAAATAATTTCAACCGAGTGCTAATGAACCTTTGTTTATAGATTGAAACCTTTGTGTTGTAAGTAACTTAATATTAAATATTTCAGTATTTTATTTCTTTTAAAGTTATCATAACTTTTATTATATTGTGTAAGAGCAGAATAGTTCTGTATAATAAATATATAATATATAAAAGTTTTTTTAAATGTTAAATAAACTTTTTAATTTTATTCTGGAGAAAAGCCAAATAATATTTTGTTTAAATTTAATCTCCCAAAAAAAAATAAACCATAAAATATATTTTGTCTCTATTAACATGCCAAGTTTATGCGCATACGTTGAGAATTACCCTTTATAACTATTTTAAATAAATTCTGGATTCTTTGCAAAAATGTATAAATACGTTAAGGATATAATCCTGCACTTTAAACCCGTATTTATCCTAAATTTTTATATAAAAACTATTCACCAAAATGCGTTTACCCTCTTTGCTACACCCCTCTGCATAAATGGCACCTACAATAAAAATTACAAGTCCAGAACTTGTTCCTAATAGTATTAGTGACCACTGTACGTTGCCTATTTTTTCCTCTAAAACTAGCTTACTGGACACTGGTCATTTAATGCAGTTTAAAAATCCTTCATCCGGTTTTGGAAAGAATTTCTAGACCCCTTAAATAGATACCGAAGTGAAAAGTGTGGGAAAGCGGACAGAGTTAATATTTTTAGAACATTCCAGGGGACTTAAATCGGGTGTGCGAGGAGGAACTTGTTTTTTTGGGCTATTTTTAAATTTCGAATGGCCAGTTTATGTAGTGGTCAGTTGGTTGCAATTTGAGGAAGACAAGGGTGTAAAATGATACCTTAGGGTCGGAAAAAAAGGTTTTCATCTTTTTACTTAAAAAATTAACGATTATAACGGTTATAATAATTTAGTATACACGTTATATACTGACGAGGAATTTTGAAATTGAACTTTGATGTTAAATATCTTCTTAACCTCTAAATACGAGTAAAGAATATTTTTTTTTTTACGCGTCGGTGTGGTAATATACACAAACAAATGTTTGTCCATTGGAGTAGTTAATATTTTAAAATGACTATATCCCAAAACTGAGACATGGGCGTCACATTTGAAAGTAACCTTAATTGGCATAAACACATTGTATCTATAGCCACGGCAGCTTCAAAAAAGCTTGGCTTTCTCTTTCGAGCCAAAAGTATTTTTCCCCTTCTAATTTATACACTTTATATGTGTCCCGAATCCGACCTCCCTTAGAGTATTGTTCTCATATCTGGGGCATGGCTTCCCCCACAACCCTAAGCATTCTGGATTCTATTCAAAAAGAGCTATTCGTCTCATTAATGATCCTTCACTTACAGAAAGGCATCCATCTCTTGCCCATCGTCGGGCTGTGGGGGATCTATCGCTTTTATAGGTACTTCTGCTCTGACGAATTGTCCAGTATAGTTCCTCCACTCACAGTTCCCAACTGAGAAACTCGTGGTTCCGCGCGTATGCATCCCTATACGGGCCAACTGGACAGACCCCGAACTTCCCACTTTGTTCGTTCTTTTATCCCTAGAGTTTCTAGAATGTGGAACCTGCTGCCCGCGAAGGTCTTTCCTTCCTCCAAATCTTCAAGTATTTAAGTCCCGTATCAACAAACTTCCTCTTACCTTGCTTAAGACACCCACGGTACGTTAGTATTTAGGCTTTTAGTCTTCGTGGTTTGTCCAAAGATAAAAAAAGAAAATGAGAACCACACCTCCCCCCGCCCAGAAAAAAATCCAAGTTTTAATAAAGAATCCCTTTTTGTATTTTTTTTGTAAATTAGATCAAAATTTGTTCACAAATTGAAATTTCGCTATATTTACTACTATACCTACCATTTTCCGATAATTGAAGGCATCTAAAAATTTTGCATAAAAAATTGAGAAGTTAAAAAAATTCAACTAGTTATACCAAGTTTTTTTTTAAATTATGATTTTTTTTAAATTCAGAATTTATCATTAATTGTATATTTTCTGGTGGGGGGGTTATCCAATCTACTTTTTTCGCAAATTTTAAGTTAAGGCCACTAGGCCAAGAGTATGGTGAAATTAGTTGTTTTCTTAATAGAGAAAACTATCACTAACTAGCATCAAAATAATTTATCAAAGCCAGTTTAAACTAATAGTTATTATAAGATCCTCAGTCCCCCATCAGAGCTCACTTAGTCCACGTTGGCCCTGATAAATAAGTTTTATACTAATAAAAATAAGGGTTAAAGCTCTATTTTTGATTTGTGGAATAGTCTGGTCAGGTTCTCAATGTCTCCTATCGGCTTGATATTTGTCTGTATACATATTGTTATTGCGACCATAAAAAAATTTCATGAAATTTCCTATACGACCAAATTACCTCCCATTATTTTAGTAAGTATAGTAAAAACATTTTAAAAGCGCAAATTCCGTACCCTTTGAAAATAATACAAAAAACATAAAAAAGGCCGCCTGCAATCGGACTATTTTATATAAAGGCGCCTCTATCCTTTACAGCGACGCGCCGATACACTATGGGATAGAAATTCATTATTTTGGCCAAAAAGCAACTTTGACATTTTATTGGCTTATGCTGTGTATTTCAAAGTAGATACTCCAAACTACATGTACGCAAAATTATAAAAGGTTATGACGACTTCTATTGGGGTAATAAAAACTTGAAAATGTATTTTAAGTAAACATAAATATACAACATTTAATCTACTTAGTTTATTATTAGCCTTACTTACTAAAAAAAGTAAAATAGTGTAAATAATAAGAGCTATTGTTGTGTTTCCGATGCAGTCTCGCTACTTTTGTCAACGATTTTTTTACCTTTTTCTTTATCAGTTTTTGTACTTACAATTGCCTTCCTACTTTTTGTTACTTCTGAGTGTAAGGACAGATACAAGATTTTTTTATAATTTACAAGGTTTTTCATTTTAAAAATTAATATGTTTTGTCCTACACTGTATATCCTAAAAGATAAAAGCATTCTGATGAAAGATATGGATTCTACAGAATCTACCCAACAATACAGGGTTTTTTATTTATTTTATACGTTAAAAAATAAAGAAAGTTGGAAAGATGTATCTCTATTACGCTTCTAAGAATAATTGAAAATTGTTTTTCAGATGTGAATGTTCATATTTTCTAAACTAATTGAGATAGACACATCAAATGTAGTATTTTTTAAAGCATTTTAAAAGATTTTTTGGTGGTGATATAATATTCAGGGTATTCCATTTAAAAAAATCAAACCTATTGTCGTACCCTGTATATCATATGAGATAATAATCATCGGATTACTGATTAGAATACTACCGAATTAACCAAGCAAGCTGACATTTTAGTTTATTTTGTACAATAAAAAATAATAATGTTAAGGGGGTGTAAATTTATAATAACATATAATAAGTTTTAGGTTTCCAAAAAGCATTTGTAATAATTTATAATATTTTTCCAGTAAAAAGCACCTTATTTTAAGTTAGATTGGTAAGTTTCAGAATTTTGACCAAAAAATTAAGTTCTATCCCATAGTGCGATGTCCAACTGCATCAACCGGCATATCATAAAGAAATATAGCAAACGCGGCCGCGAAGACAAGCGTGCCGATTTATTTGCTTTAAACTTTTTGTGATTTTTTTCTTATCAAAGTGCACCGAATTTACATTTTTAAACTGTTCCTTCTATAAATATGTATGCTTTGCTTTCTACACATTAAACCTCTGTGCTACCTATTCGGCTTTAAAATTCCTAGAATCTTTCCAAAACGTGCATGTTAACTCAAAGGCCTAAACGGACGTTGCACAAATATGTACATTTGGCATAATTTCCCTCTATTCAAATACCCATAACCCTTTTGCACAACGACAATAATAATACGATATTTGGGTTACCGAAACCCAAAATCGGCAGATGCTGACCCTTTGGGCACGTGCTTCATGTTCCTTTCAAAATTTGTTTTTCCGAAAACCAGAAAAATGGCATAATCCTTTGGGTCTACGCCCGCTTCTTTATTCGTAGCTTTGGGTAATAATACGTCTAATTGACTGATTTAACGAGGCCTAATATTTGGAGTTGACAAAATATATTTTTTAGAAATAAAGTCATTATCGATTTCTTCAACTACTAACTCTACAAAAATTCTCTTAAACCCCAAACACAACACTTTTTGTAACTTATCTCAGCTCAGCAAAGCAAAATTCTTAGCTGAGCTAACAAATAGAAGAGGTGTAAAAGGAACCATTTTTTGATATAATTCTATACTTAACCAAATTCTCAAGATCTCTTATAACAAGAGAAATTAAAAAAAAATGTAAATACTAAGTCTAAAAACGAACACCCTTTAAAGTATTTCTAACCTCGAAATGGACAGGCGGAATACGTCTGACGTACATGACCTTTAATAACGTAGCAAAAATCTTCTTTTAAGTAAGATATCCGGCATACTTAGCCGCGGCAAAGGGGGCGGTATCATTCTTGGCTGAGCTGAAGTCCTATTTTAAAAAGGAACCATCATGTAAGCAGCCGACTTAAAATTAGCTAAGATTTGATGTAAAAGGAAAGCAAGCTACTATTATATTAAATAATTCAGGTACTTAGATTTTATTAAATGCATTTTTTCTTGGTCTAGGTTTTCCGAGAATATGTAAGATCCTGAATATGATTTTTAAATTCTCTTACCCAATCTTGTCCGTGACCCTAATTTGAGCGTTTTTACGAAATTCATAATAAAATGTGAGAAGTTCCTGCAAGTTTAGCTCATAGAGCATTTTACACTAGTTCAATAAATATTAGAGACATTTTGCACCCTTATTTTGCAATTCCGTTGTGGTTAACGTTATTCTGAGACGACTGTGCAGTAACGCAAACATGATCCGTTATCGTTATTAACCATACCGGACTCCTTTAATTACGAATGAATACCGAAGAGCTTATCGTTATCGTTATTGTTAAACTGCGTGGTTGCCGGATTGTAGAAATTTTAATATCAATTATTTAAAAGGTTAAAATTTTAATGCCGTATTAATTAATATATCATTTATACATAGGCTCCAATTAGTGAAAAATCTATAGCAGTAATAAAAATCAAATCGTGTTAAGAAATTCAAACGGGCTTGCACTTTTACGGATATTCTAAATCAGTAATTAATTTAGATGTTACAATCTGCCACACTTGCTTTTATTCTACTGCCAAACTTAACCTTACTCTTTGTGTTTTGCTTATACTGTATTGTTTGCATCTACTTTAAAAACGAAATCAACAAAAGTGTTTGCATAAATATATTTAAATATCAATTTATATCTTATGAAGAATAAAAGTAAATACTGATTTTTCGTTAACTTTAAAATCGGTGAACCACAGGCAAAAATAAGGTTATGTGTCGAAAGCGCAGACGCAAGATAAATTTCCTAAAAGAGGCTGCAAAAATCTCTGTCTTAAACTGCTGCCGTAATCGTTATGTTTAATAACGATAACCATAAGGAGGCCAAAAAACGTCTGTTATTTTAAGAGGTGCAAAATGTCTCTATTATGTAAAATCTTTCCTTATTTTATTAAGTAAACTTAAGCGGTGTTTCTAGACCTAAACTAGAAAAATATTCTCGGAACTTTTATTTTGTTATCGGAAAATTGAAAGTTTAATAATAAATTGCCCCGCCTTCTCCTACATTGCACAAGCGAAACGGATTTGGCTGAGCTACTCTGTGAGCTCGATGCCGTGATGTGCTTTCTTTCTCACAGCTACATTAAAAAATTAAATACGTTTCTCAAATTTTTGTTTTTCTTAAAACAGGTTTCTACTTTAAAGACCATTTTTTTGGGGTAAGAAAATTGTACTAAAAACGAGATTTCCATCTCAATAACACAAATTACTTACACACAACATTATACTAATGTATTTTTTTTTTATTTAAAAAGTTCTAATACTTTGAACTCGTTGCCTTTTGACTGTCTATATACCGGCCTACGCAAAAGTATGTTTTGCAACCTTATACGGGCATAAGAAAATGTACAGCTGGTTAAAATGACAACTGACTAGCCCTTTTACGTAATAAAAGGGTTTTCAAAAGGGCTAAAATGTGGACATGATGAAAAGGTTTATTCTTTTCTACGGATTAGTTAAGTGACAATAATATTTGCATGGTCACCAGGGTACGATCAATTTTTATTTGGACGTAGTAAATAGTTTTTAGTATACAGTGTGTTCAAAAAAGGTACGAAATGTTTCTGCTTTTGCTTGGTATTGAAGGGCATGGGAAAAGTTTTATAGAATCCAGTGGGTTAAAAAAGGCTTTTTAACAAATAATTTAGAATTTTTACACAAGGAAGTCATTCCATTTTCATTTTTTAATTCGATCTTATTATTATTTTTAAGTAGTTCTGGTTAGTTACATAATTGAGAGTATTACACTGAAAAAAGATATCTTAAAACAAAAGCCTTAGATTTAATTTGAGAGAATTGTGGTGACTTTCATATGTGTTAAAGAAATAGGATCTCAAACAGAAAAAAATATGTTTTCAGCTTTTGCGTACTAAATTCAAAAGATGGCGGTTTTGTAATAAAAATAACCTTATTTTATTTAGTGACCCCAATGGGTCTACATTAAAGAACGATGTATTCCGTTAAAAACATCGAGCGCTTTCCCACTAAGAGATTCTTTCTTTAAGACAAGATACTAAATACCACAGACTGAAATAAAATTTAATTCAATTAAGATAATTATATTAAATAAACAACTAGTTCTCTTTTTGATCGTTAAGAGAGGAATTCCTGCTTATCATGTCATTCACCGAGACCTCTTTTCTCCATCGATGATGCGTTTTGCCGAACCTCATAGGACTTTTCAAACTGGCTGTCCCGTGTCCAAATTGAATAATACGAATAACAAGTATATCTTTTAAAAAAAACTTTCGTTGTTCGACGGTAGGATATAATCGTACCGTTGATACCGTACTAAAAAGCATAATTCAGTGAATACTTATATTAAAGAAATAGGTTCTTTGACATAAAGGTTAAAGATTTTGGTATAGGTTCTTAAAATAAGAACCTATTATTTTAAAGAAAATTCATTAATATTTTGATAGAAACATTTAATATTTCTTTTGTTTAAAATCTTAAAACTTATATTTAAGATATTAAAGAGTACTTACTAAGGATATTTTAAATTAAAGGAATTTCTTTTACATTAAAGACATAACTTAAAAATATTTTTTCTCCCAGTTTAAGAACCACTATTATTTTAAAGTAAGAAATAAATTTTGGTTTAAAAGCACAACTATTCAAAAAAATGCATATTTTTAAAACCTTGTATTTGCTTAAAACAAGACATTTTTTTTTCTGTTTGTAAGGTGGAAAAAATATTTACTTTACCCTGTATTTCTTTCCAAATTAATATAATTCCGCAAGTGTATGGCTGGGATTGGTCGTGAAATAAAACATCTTTTTGATGGTAAGAAGAAATAGAACTGGTGCAAGTACTGAGCTCTGGGACATCTTAGCATTATTCTCTTGAAAGCTAGAAGAGTGAGGCACTAACCAAAACCAGATATACACATTACTGGGCCAAAAAATCAAACATTGTTTTTTTAATTATACTGTAAAGATATTGTTTATAACAACAGAAGAGAAATGTCCTAAAATTTTTAGCCTTTATATTGACATAAGCATCATAAAATTTTTGATTTTTTAACAATTGTTGACATTTTTATACAAAATCTTGGAATTAATTAATCTTGAACCTTCGATCGAAGTCATATTCTTAAAGAAAATTAAATTCTCTACAAAAAGCTTCTTAGTAAATTTCAGTAGAACGAGCCGTTTTCTTGTAATCAGCGCCGTAAACATTAATTGATTTTTAATTTTGTCACTTAGATTCTGGATTTTTTAAACTACCATAAATATCAATATCTTTATAAAACAAATATTTATTCTTAAAGGAAATTGTATGCTCTACAAAAAGGTCCCTTAACATTTTTCGATAAATTCACTCCTTTTAAAGTTATTTAATGATGAAAGTTTGAAATGAAAATTTATTGTCAACAATAAATACTTTTGAAGGGAATAAATTTATCGAAAAATGTTAAGAGAACTTTTTGTAGCGCATAAAATTTTCTCTAGAAGGATTATTTGTTTTATAAAGATATTTATAATTATGGTAGTTTAAAAATCCAGAACCTAAGTGACTAAATTACAAAAATTAATTAATGTTACGATTAATACGATTACAAGAAAACGGCTCGTTCTACGGAAATTTACTAAGAAAGCTTTTTTGTAGAAAATTCCACACCACTGTTTTTTGACCAATTAAATGTGTAGTTTTGGTTGCATTACCATGACAACATAAGTATTTATCGGAAATTTTTTTCTCCTGCCTGGGGTACCCTGGAGCGAATTATAGTGGAAATTTTTTGACATAATCATTGAATTTGTTTTAACGTCATGTCTGTCATTCACATACATAATTAAAGAAAATGTTATTTTGTACCAGTTGTAGTATTTCAGACATAACATAATATAAAATAATGTAAGGTTTTAAGATCCTAAATGGCAATTTTATACAACTACAGTTAGTAAAATAATATCATAAGACTGAAGTACTAGACATAAGTGAAGAGCAAACGAAAGCAAGGTATGGGTCTAAAAAATTAAAATAAACTATTTTTATCAACTGTAGTAATATAAGTTATATATAATATAAAAGAATAAACAATGATAAGCTCTAAAATTACATATATTTGCAACTACAATTGGTAAAATGGACAATGTTTATTTTATAGTAAAATTTTAAAGCTCGTGTCAAAGTTACAAATATTAATTTAAAAGAATATTATTAAACACAAACTTGGTGTGAAATTTTCTTACCGAATACCACACGTGCTTAAATTATTCCGGGAAATTTTTCTCGGCCACGAATATTTTAAGAAAATTCAAAATTTTAAAATATCCGTGGCCTTGAAAAAATTCCGGAAATAAATTTAGCACTAGTGGTATTACTAGTGAAAATTTAATTTTCTTCAATAATATGAGTTGATCGAAAGTTTAAAATTGATTCCGAGATTTTGTATGGAAAATGCGACAATTGTTGAAAAATTAATTATTTTAATTATTCACCTCTTAATGTCAATATTAAAAGCTGAAAATTTCATGATTACTTTTTGTCCGTCGTAAACAATATTTTTACAGTACCATTGGAAAAAAAATTGTTTGCTTTACAGTCTGATACACAACCTTTATATCTTTATGTTATCAATTGAGTTTTTGTGGGATGAGGCGACGACTTTAGACCGTCTCCTCTCCACGCATTGCAAAAATTGCCCATGGAAGTTTTGATGTGGCACGAAGGGTATGTGGAGCAAAAAGAAAACTGGAGAGCAAGAGCGTAGTTTAAGTGTAAGACCGTAGAAAGAAACGTTGTGAGGTAACATGCAAGACACATCTACAGGCAATTTTTTTCCATTAACTCCAATAAAATCCGTTAAAAATGAAAGCATGGTAATTCATTAAACTGGTCCCATTACTGACCAAAACAGGCGCCTCTACCTCTATACCCCAACCCCTGGATCTGTCGAAATAATAAATCAAAACAATCCCTCGGCGTTGAATGTCTTATGCAAATTGCGAAACAAAAACTTCTGGTCGTTGGTTCTCACTACATTGTAAAATATTTGGCAAGTGGATTTCGGGTTATCGGTATACCGGGTGTACTCGAAAAATACACTCAATTGTCAAAAAAAACCGGACATACAAAATTTTGTTTAAATTCAACCTTATATAACTTTTTGGTTTTTTGACCAATTTCAATTAACTTTGGTTTAGTTGTAGCTCCTTTCATCAAGAAATTAATTTAATATGAAAATAGCAAAAAGGTTTATAGAATTGGGTGATCTACAGGGAAGAGTCAAATGTTGCATTTTGACCCAAATTTTCGAGCACACTGAGGAATAATTTAACGTCACGAATTTTTTGAGTGTATTGGATTTTAAAGCTCCACCCTCTTTAAACATTTCTATTTTTAATTTATATTAATATCTCTATTCCTAAAGAAAATACAAATTTTTAAAGAAAACAATGCAATTTAATTATGATGGTCGTAATATACGCTAAAATGCAAAACATATTTGGGAAACTTAAGATTTGGAGGGTCATATTTCCTAAAGTAAAAGAGAAAAGTATATCAAATGTAGCATTTTTTAAAGGTCTTTAAAAGATCTTTTCACTGGTGATATAATATACAGGGTGTTATTTTTTAAAATCACACTTTTTGTCGAACCCTGTATATCTTAGGAGATAACAAAAATCTAATTACTGATTTGGAAACTACGAAACGAAGTTAACAAACTAATATTTGTATTTATTCTTTATCGTAAAAATAAAAATTTTAGAAAGGTTTAAAAGTATAAATACACCAAAATTGTATTGTCTTTTTAAAAATTGTGTGCTTTCTTTTAGAATAAAGATACCGATATATATTAAAAACAGAAAAGCTAAGAAAAGATGGTGCTTTAAAATCCAATATACTGGTAAAAAATTGTAACGTTATTATTCTACAGGGTATTCGAAAATTTAGGACAAAATACAACATTTGGCTCTTCCCTGTATAATACATAATCCTATAAAACTTTTTGCAATCCCCATATTAACTAATAATCTTGAAGAAAGAAGCTACCACTGGACGACAAGATATTTAAAATCGGCCAAAAAACCGAAAAGGTATTTAAAACTGAGTTTTAACAAAAATTTTTTGTCCGGTTTTTTTTTGTCCAGGAGTGTATAATATTGTTTTTTTTTTGTTTCGCTCATGTATTCGATTCTCATTTGCAAATCAGTTTCTTTTAAATCAAAATTCTGGTCAAATTTTTTGGTTAAAATAAAAACCGTAAAAACAGAAATTAGAAGCTTTTGGTAGGTTAATAAAATAATCCATATATAATGACAGGCGTTTACTGTATGGATTGTTATAATATTATGTTTTCTTTTTAAAAAGATTAATTAAACAAAAAAAGTAACTACTAAACAAAACTAACCGGAACCCAAAATTCATCTTTTATTCGCATTAGGTTCTAAACAGTGCCGTTTCTGGTTTTCTGTGGCCCTGTACGACAAAGAAATTGGCGCCCCCTCTCTTGAAAAGCAAAAATTAAGTCCCCTCTTCCTTCAACTCCACTATTTTCAAAAAACCTCGATATTTCACCTAATTGTTTTAGAGGTTTAGTGGGGGTGATAGTACTAATAAGTTTTATTTTGGCCCTGAGGTTCACATACGAATAAATCTGACATTCTCACACAGATGTTCGTATTTGTGCGATTTTTCTTAAAATTTACCCACTTAAAAGTAAATTACATTCCCCGTATATTTTGGCAACTAAATCGCTGGTAAGTCTTTAACGGTCAACCAACGTAACGACATAATCGCCAAACGTACCATACAGTCATCCAAACAAACTTTTAACCCTTTTTTGATTAACCCCATATAAAAAGACATGCTACAACCCGTATTCGATTCATTAGATATTGTTACACCAACGTGTTCCAAGTATACGTCTATCTCGTTTTGTCGTTATACAATAAAAAGAAAAGGAAAGGTAATGGGTACGCTAAGGGTAGCAAAGGTAACCGTAGGTAACAACTAAACTGGTCAACTAAAGTGATGGACCTCAGAGATGACCCCTGTCCGAGTGAAAAAATATAAAAAAGAACATAAAGGTATGATTAATGGTTTTAAGGGCACAAAGGTCAACTTGACCCTCAGTTAGGAATTTTAAACCGGACATCGGGCAAAGAATCTTCCTTTTGGACAGGTTTTAAGGAAGGAAAAAATGGACAAAAGGGTGCGTTGGGTTTGTTTACGGTTGGTGCGTGAGAGAAAGGGTTAGGGAAGTCGCATAGCGGAACTAATGACATATCGTCATTCTTAAAGGGATTTGTGATTTAATAAGAATTTATTAGGGTACATTTCAAATTTTAAGAAAGATTATTTTGTGCCTGTAAGTTTATTAACAAATAATTTATTTTTTCCACTACCGTTAAAAAAAATGCTATTTTTTTAAATCGTTTGGGTGAAGTTCTCTCTCTCTCTATTTTTTTCTTGGTTTTGGTCCCTTCAGGTCCAATCCACCACTCTCCCCTTCCGGACTATGCTTTCCAGGACTTCGTCGGCGAAAAATCTGGATAATCGAGCTCGTAGCTCCCAGAAATTCCAAAAAGAAAACAAATAATTCAACAATCGATGCAATGCATAAATTGTCGGCTGTCAAACCAAGATCTGCTACTGGTGTTACGTATAACCTTCACTTTCACTACTGACAGTTCCCATGGCACGCCCATCTATTTCCCGCCATTTGAGAAATACCTCGTGTTCACCACCAAACAGGATACCATCAGCTTATAGGAATCTTCGCTCACAGCGCTTAGATCCAGAAGAAAGATGCCGTCAATTTAGCGTGAATCTTTCCTTGATCCCCAAAGGTAAAAAACGTTCGTACGACACCTCTAGCCGCCACTCCGGGAAGAACTTTGTAGTCCTCTACGCACGTCCGACTGTAGCCACATAAGACAAAAACCATATTATATGCTAATACAGCGTGTCTTCGGAATGAGAAACTTTTAAATTATTAACTTTACGAAGAAAAGTGCCTCTTCTAAAAAGTCCTGCTTGACGAGAAAAAAATTCACAAAAATATTTGAATGTTGGATGTACATTACATGTACTATTCATAATGCCTGACTCAATTAGGCAATGTGATTAAAACAGCATGATTAATCACTTTTTTCGGCCATAATGAATAGTGCCCACCCTATCTTGGGCAAAGTAATAAAATAGATAAACTGTAGTATTTTTATACTAACCAATACTAACCAGAACGCTCATGTATGACGTATTGGAAATTTCAGTGACATGGCCCTGTAAGTAGGGAATTATTCATACTGCCCGGTTCAAGTGATAAATTCAACAAACACTGACTTATTACATGGACCATGGGCCGTCGGACATTATTAATAATGCCCAGTTAATCACGTTGCCCGTAACATATACATATTAATTGCTGGTCAGAATGTGTTTTCAAATTATTCTTTCAAAACAAAATATCAAATGTAAATTTTACTTTTCTAAAAGTAGGGTGACATTCATTAAAACAATTCTTTTCAAAAAGTATACTGTTTCAAGTCGGCAAAAACACACACACAAAGCCCTATACTATTACACAATGTTTAACATCCTTGTGGTCCATTTGTCAACAATATTACCCTCATCATGCGGTAAAATCTTTTTGTTCGCTACTGTAGCTCATTCTTGTGTCAAAATAGTAAACACGCAAAATGTTACCTGCTTATAGAGTATCATAAATCTAAAAAAATCTAGTCTTAGCACAAGAGTAGGTATAAGATTGTTTATCTCTTACCTATGACTTCCGTATTGAAAGGATTTAGGACCCATGGACCTTTTGAGAACTGGCCTAAGGGTATAAGTTTCACACCTTTTATCATAATGCAGATAATAGAAAGTGTTTTGTTGTTACTTTTAAGAGGATAATGATCTTAAGGACCGGCAATGAAATCATGTAGTCCTATTGTAAGATCAAATTTAAATATTTAAACTTGAAACATTGTCGGGTGGCCAGCTTGTTAAATCTAATAAGCCTTAAATAAAACTGTATTATTTCTAAGGGGTAACGGTTTTTTACATTATTTACTTACCTATACATGGCGTACTAAAAGTATGTTAATTCTACCATTTAAAATCAAAAATTAACCTAAGAAGAATCACATAAAGATATTCTTACTGTGTTAATACAGGAATAATGCAAATTATTAGGGAAAAAATGCCTAAAATGACATACTTATTGCTTATATTAAAAAAATCCTAATACGATTTTATAGGAAATTATAAAGTGACTTTTTATTAGTCATTACTTTAGCAAAGGGTAACTTAATAATCTAATATAGAAAAAAATATATCGATTATATTTCATATAGTTTCAAAGTATGTCATTTTATTCATGGTTTCAGATAAAATGGCACAATGTTTTAGGCTAAAATGGCATTTAACTACAACAGACGATTTTAAGAATTTTATAAAGTAAAAACATATAAATTTAATAAATATAAAACTTATTTGTAATAAAACATTTACCATTTATAATATGATAGTGTATATAAATAAACTTTACTTTTTTTTAATTTTTAACACCCTTTAGTTCAAAAACTAAGACGTTTAGGACATATGTTTATATGAAGTTTGTCGGTTGATGTATGTATGTAGGTAATTTGATTGAAATTGATGAAAACTTTGATATCTATTGCTGCCTAAACGGTGAGGTTTATCGACTTTAATACAAAGCACCTTATTTTTTAGGTTTTTAATTTTCTATTAAATGGCGCACCCCGCTTTGCGATATCTGTCAAAATAAAAAGTTATGATGTAAATAAATTTTAAGTTTTAGGTAAAGTGCCCTCTGGCGGTATTTAAACAAAGTACTTTTGTCTTAAAATTTTAGAATCTGCAAAGCTAGATTTGTGTGTTAAATATCAACTGGATTGGTTAAAAAATAAATGTAATATGGCGACAAAACCAAAATAAAAATTGAACTTTGACGGCTTGTAACTCGAAAACGAATGATATTTTGAAAAAAATATATAAAGCTCTATCCTTATTTTGTTAAGTAGAATCACTCCCTTAAGTTTCGTAATCAATTTTAATACTAACTGCAGTTATCATAGTGGTATTCTTTTAAAAAATTATCAGTTTTATTAGTTTTAATAGTTGCATGTGATCATGATCATTGGATCTCGTGACAGATGCCATTTGAAATATTAATAAACATTCAGAATGAAGTAAACCACAGAAGTTTTGAAAGAATGTTATCATTTTCACTTCTATCAGTTTGTTCACTGATCATGATCATGTCTCAAAGGAATACCACTCATATTACATGGTCCAATACGTTTAAGAGGTCGCTGCTAAAACGGAAAAGTCAAAAATTATGCAGTGTGTCATTTTACCCGAATAATGTATTTTAGACTAGTTTTCCCTAGTACAGTTAGCTAAGAATTATGCAGTCACAAATTCATTGTAAGAGAACAAATGTAGGATTTAAAAAACACCGTAATAAAATCTTCTAATCAATACATGTACTCCATGGATTTTTCTTGTGTGAATCCAGCTTTTGTTGTTTTTTGTATATATAATATTGTTGCAGGCTCGCTTCCACCAAGCCCAGCCGACTCAGGCGTTTCGGACGTCGACAGTTCATCTTCAGGGCACACATCCACGGATGAGCTTAAAGCAAGACTTCAACCTTCAATACATTCGCCTGTGGGGGGCTATTCTCGAGACATCCGGCTTTGAGTTGGAACGCCCCTATTCACCAACATAATCAGAGACAAGGTCACATGGGGCAGCAATTTTATCAACCGTTTTCAACGAGTAAGTGTCTTTTTTATTTACAGTTGCTTGGTATTTGAGTCAAAAATTACTGTATAATTTTATAATTTATATACAGGGTGGGCCAAATTAAACTTGCCCACTTTTTAATTAATAATAACTTTTTATCTGTTGCGCCTATATTTCTTATTTTTAAAGGGCTAATAGGTAGATATGTTTTCTCTAGGTTTGCCAATTTTGTTCAAATAGATTTAGACAGGACTGGACTTACGGGACTTTTTCCAAAATACTGTATATAACCTCGTTGGCTGATTTAGCTACAATTAAGCTAATACGTTTTTCTTGTAGAGAAACTATGGGAAATGATTTAGTAAAAGCGAATCTGTCAACAATTTGAGGAAATAGGAATTATAATTATATTTGGTAAATATTGCTATAATATATATAATAAAGCATAAAGCATGCATTTCTTTGGATTTTA
The DNA here is from genome assembly GCA_014170235.1 of Listronotus bonariensis. Taxonomy (NCBI): domain Eukaryota; kingdom Metazoa; phylum Arthropoda; class Insecta; order Coleoptera; family Curculionidae; genus Listronotus; species Listronotus bonariensis. Next base: position 88,169 of record JACEGR010001812.1, on the reverse strand, counting down.
AAAAGGACTTTTTTTAGTGTCGTTTGAAAATCAAAAAGTGGAGTTACCATGGTTACTGAGTTGGATGCTGACCAAACTTAACAGTTAATTAATATAAAATAAACGTATTAGTCTAATTGTAGATAAAATTATGTTTTTTTGCAACGAAGTTTAATGCGTCATTTTTAAAAAATCCCGTAAGTCCAGTCCTGTTTAAATTCATTTGACCAAAATTGGCAAACCTAAAGAAAACATATTAACCTTTAGCCACTCAAAAATGAAAAAGATGGGCGAAACAGATAAAATGCTATTAGAGACATTTTGCACCTCTTAAAATAACAGACGTTTTTGGGCCTCCTTATGGTTATCGTTATTAAACATAACGATTACGGCAGCAGTTTTAGACAGAGATTTTGCAGCCTCTTTCAAGAAATTTATCTTGCGTCTGCGCTTTCGACACATAACCTTATTTTTACCTGTGATTGACCGATTTTAAAGTTTACGAAAAATCAGTACTTACTTTTATTCTCCATAAGTTATATATTGATATTTAAATATATGCAAATAGTTCTCTTGATTTTGTTTTTTAAAGTAGATGTAAACAATACAGTATAAACAAAACACAAAAAGTAAGGTTAGGTTTGGTAGTAGAATAAAAAGCAAGTGTGCCAGATTGTAACATGTAAATTAATTACTAAATTAAAACATCCTTAAAAATGCAAGTCCGTTTTAATTTCTTCACACTATTTTATTTTTCTTACTGCTATGGATTTTTCGCTAATTAGAGCCTATGTATCAATGATATTTTAATTAATACGGCATTAAAATGTCAACCTTGGTAAATAATTGATATTAAAAATTCTACAACCCGGCAACCACGCAGTTTAACAATAACGATAACGGATCATGTTTGCGTTACTGCGCAGACTCAGAATAACGTTAACCACAACGGAATTGCGAAATAAGAGGTGCAAAATGTCTCTATTATTAGTTAAAAAGTATGCAAGTTTAATTTTGGCCCACACTGTATAAGCTGTACCTTATTTTATCAATAATTTTACTGACCTAGGCTATCAAGGCGACAACGACGTTTATAACACATTTAAGTGAGATTTTTTTTATCAGTGTGCAAATATGTTTAATTTTTTTGTTTGTTTAATATTGCAATATACACAGTTTTATCTTGGTTATAAGATGCGTTACCGAATAAACATTTTAAAAATAAATGATTTTTCTAATTGGTGCTTATGATGGTACCACAATGACAAAGTTAGGTTATCGGAGTTGTTGCAGGGTGACAACAGCATTTTAGGTACTTTCGTTTTTTTAATAACTTATACAGGGTGAACGTAAATATTCTCCCTGCTAACTTTTGTATCCTTAATTTTTCTTTATAAAATTTGGGTATGACCCAGAGACAATTGTAGTTTCAGTATAGACATCCAGGACAATGCTAAATTTTTGATTATCAGCTTTGACGCTCGCTTCGTGGAATTTATAAAGCGGGTATCCATCGAGTACACACGTAACTAGTACGTATAATTTGCCGCTTCATAAATTTAGCCAAGCCAGCATCCAAACTGATGAGCAAAAATTTAGCATTGTTCTGGGAGCCTATGGTGAAACTGCAATTGTCTTTGGTATAACTAATGAGGGGATATAAAATACGCCAATCTTAGGAAAAAAATAATGGAAAGAGGAGTCTTATGGCATATCATTTTAAAGCTTCTCACGAGTACTTTATAACCCTAGAATATAAAGTCAATATATTCAGCTATTACAAAATGGCGGTACTATAAAAATTACATAAATTTCTGATTTGGATGGCTCTATTAACTAATAAAGTAAGATGTACTTAATATAGTATTTTCTTAAAGCCCTTTTGAATATCTTTTTAGTAGTCATACTGATAATAATATACAGTATAGGAGAAAAATAAATTATTTTCTTTAAGGAAGATTTTAAAAGTGCTTTACGAAAATACCATATTAAGTACATCTAACTCTATTAGTTTTGAAAATATGGTCATCTAAATCAGAAATTTAGGTAATTTTTAAAGTATCGCCATTTTGTAATAGGTGAAAATATTGACTTTATATTACAGGGTTATAAAGTCCTCGTCAGGAGCTTTAAAATGATATGCCACAAGACCCTCATTTTCAATTATTTTTTTCCACTCCTTCGCTGTCTCGAGTTTTTGATTTCAAAATAAAAACCCTCGACCGCTTTGCATACTACATGTTGGATAGTTTAATCGATTAAGTTTATAGGTCTTAGGATATATTATATGACTATTTTCCTTATTATTTAATAGACCAATCAGACACTCCCATTTTTTAAATAAATTTGTTTAGATAAGTAATTAAATCTCTAATACTGTTTAACCCCAAATATATTTTTTTTATCCAAACTGGTTGTCAAAATTGTTTAAAAATGTCAAAAATTATTGTCAGTAAATTTTTTTGTTGTTGGCTTTGGTATTTTGGTATACCACTTGACTTACAAATTGAAATCGATTAAACTTTCCAAATATTTTTTGCAAAATTATGCTTGGCAAATGGTTTCACGGACAATAATTTTAAAAAACTCAACTGCTTCGCGGTCTCGAGTTAGACATGTTTTAATAGCTTTGTTCGCGGATCTAGTAATGAACCGATTCTGAACCAGAACCGAACTGGTTTAGAATTGTTTTAAAGCGCATGTCTAGTTATTTATTAGTTCGGAATTTTTATTTACCGCGAACGATTTTCTATACAGCTGAGGATGTATTCTAACCTAGCCTTTTGGTTAGGATTTTTATGGTTAAATTGGATACTACAGAAAAAAATAAATTCAAACAAAAAGGTAAATTGTTATACTGTCGAAAGCCACTCGAGGTCTCTCGGCGGAAGACGAGGGATTCCCTGCCTCCTCTCGTTTTTAACATAAGTATGTGTATTTAACTAAAGATAAAATTCAAACAACAAGAAATGGTAGAATCTTCTAATATTGTCTATATTGTTTAATTAAATCTTTATTTATTTTATTGCATACATACATTCATACGGAATACAATTAAAAATCCTTTGTTTATATACGCTCAGAATCACAAAAATATTAAAAAAATATTCAACAGGTATATATTAACCCACATAAAAAGTGGCAGAAACAAATAAACTGTAATACAACGGTTTTTTCTGTACCACAAAAACAGAAAACAGCTGACCATGTCGACAATGCGCATGAAATTTCGAACTGAACTTTTAGTTCCAACAAAAATTCCAGGACTGCTAATCAGGTTACGAACCGGTAACGAACTGATTCCATTGTAACCCGCGAACGCAGAACTGTTCCTAAAAATTCAGGATTTTACTTACCGCGAACGCTGATTTTTTCACTGCGCATGCGAATAGTCCCAGAACCGGTTCAGAATCAAACCCGCGAACAAAGCTATTATAGGCTAAATTGAAATGTTATGTGAATCACAAAAAAATAAAATTAAATAATTATAAAATTTTTAGGTGTCATCCTATAATTGTCCTTCAAAAGTTATTTCTTACAATAAGTACATGACAACGATATGCTCTTGATAATTCAAATGCACTTAACAAATACTTATGTAGCTAATCGTATAAAAATATTTAAAAACAAACAAATTTTAATTTTGTTTAGTCCAAATATCAAGGGTGTAATGTTTTCGCAATACGTGTCTTTTTTCGTTTTTAATTTTGCAATGCTGCCATTATACATAACCTTGATAAATCGTAAAAAATATAACTATCCATTACAGAATTTGATAAAACTAAACAAAAAACTGACCATTCGTACTGTAATTATTTTTTGTTTTCTTTTTAATTAACGTGATATTCTTGTATTTCTGGTTGGCTAAAAAAATAAAGCTATATTAAATAATTCGCAGTAAATACAAGGTGAGTAAAAATGTGCTTTATAAAGGTTACAGGGTCGGAACCGGTGCATGAATGGATAAAAAGAGATAAGACATACCATTATCACTTTTTTATTATTACATATTATTTATTGGTTTGTTTTATATTTTTTAAATACATTTCAATAAAAATAAGTTTGTACTAGTTTATACTTATAACAGGAATAATTTAATACATATGACACATTTGCTAAAGGAGCGTCCATAAATTACCAGGGCACTATTTCTAAAATCGGAATTAATTTGGTCGTTGAAATAATTTTGAAGAGCAAAAAGAGGCGCTTGTCCCAAAAAAACTGCTTCTCAGGATATATTTTTCCTGGGAGGACCATAATCTCATTAGCTTTTTCCTGTTTCTAAAAATTACGTGTATATTTGCATAGACCACCCCCTCCCCCCTTTTTTTTTTTTTTTCTTTCGCCCTTTCGGATTCATCCCACCCAGGTCCGACGACCGCCCCCTAGGTGGTGCACTGCAGCCTGAAGGCTTATTGTACCTTGACCCCTACTCCTTCCCATTCACACACCATTCATTCCATAACTTGGATGGTTGCTGCTAGGTCCGTTCGTTTTTACCCCCGACCAGAACACCGCGTGCCGTTGCCTAAAACCGACAACGCCGGTCACCCATCCAAGTTATGGGCGCGCACTTCACTGCTTAACTCCGGAGATCGATGCTACCGATACAACCGGAGCAGCCACAAGCGCGCCTGACCCCCTTAATGCTTAACGTAATAAATGGACGCCCCTATTATGGGCAGATTCTACATTAAAAAATATAAAGAAAACTTTATAAGGGGTGATTTATTTAGAGATACTTTTTCCAGTACATATTTTTGGATAAATGAGAGGGTCCAAATTTCACACTGTTATGGTATTTGTGCTCAGTACTGTTTGACAATTTATCGTGGAAAGACTTAGCCCCTGGCACAACGTCTAAAACTTGTTCAACTGTAATATGAAAATCAAATGAGCCACATCCAGCACGTAGTGCAGAAAATATAGCGTCAGTAGCTACGAGTGTACGCGATGATCCTGACAAATCGATTTGGTGCTCGGAAATTTTAATCTTAAGAACAGACCATGTTAGGCGCAGTTAAGGCCAACATTTGAAAGCCGTAATTCGTAACACCAGTAGCAGGTCTTGGTTTGACAGCCGACAATTTATGCATTGCATCGATTGTAGAATTATTTTTGGTTTCTTTTTGGAATTTCTGGGAGCTACGAGCTCGATTATCCAGATTTTCCGCGGACGAAGCCCTGGAAAGCATAGTCCGGAAGGGGGAGAGTGGTGGATTGGACCTGAAGGGACCAAAACCAAGAAAAAAATAGAGAGAGAAAAAGAGAAAGCCGTAATCTTTAAAAAATAAATGTAAGATATAGTTCTTCCGTATGATAATAAATACTACTCAATAAAGTTATTTTTTAAATTTTTTTAAATTGTTTCAAAAAAGTACCTCGTAATGAATCACCCCTTATAAACATGGGTTCTGGGTTACAGTGTTCAACTTTTTAAAACACTAAAAAAGTTAAAAACACTTATTTAAGTAAAATTTGTTGTTGTTACCTAACTGCGAATAAAAATTATAAAACCTAATTTTTAAAAGAAACATTTTCCGCAATGTTTTTTTTAGTTATGGTATAAAAATATGTGTGTGGATTTAATTATTTTCTTCTCTTAAACCAAACAAGATACAAAAAAAACTTAAGAGACATAAAAGCTATATTTTTTTTGATTAATCCTTAAAAAGCACAAACATTTTACCCCCATATACACAGTCAATGAAGTACCGTTATTTTGTTAGAAATATTTCGTCAGTTGTCTCGAGGCGCCACTGGACCTATTAATAGATATTTAGAAAACTGGGGCTCAAAGAAAAGGTCCCATTTATATTTATTTAAAAAAAAGTATTTGATTTTTGTTACATGTCCTTATGACGTATGAAATCACGTCAAGTGTAGGACTGGGTAAAAATCACCTTAAACTATATGCAGAAAAAAATCTATAATATAGACAATAATAAAAAAAATGAATAAGTAATTAAAATCCTTTCATAATTATTAATGATATGTTGCAATTTTTGTTATTATTTGAAAGAAATTGATACGCTGGTGCAAGTTTACATGTCCTTTTTTTTATGTGACCAAACTGCAATCTCGTAATTTTATAATTACTTGACCTTAATGATAAAATGTATTAAAGTCTATAAAATTTTAAAACAAAAAAAGATAACTTCTGTTTGTCGTCATTAGATTATAAAAGAAAGCACTGTGGTTTCGGGTGCAATTTTTTAATATATTATAGGTACATTAAAGACACCTATTTTTGCAATTTTTTAAATAAACTTAAATAGTTTTAAAAACTGTTTAAAATTGCCCTCATCAATTTACACATTAAATTACTATTAATAACAAAATTTAAAAAATAATTAAATAAATAAACTTTAATATAAAATACAAAATTTACCAAAATCTAGAAATAATCGTGTTGCTAGGTGAGAAATGCAGTATTAGACTATAAACAATTGATTCGTGCATTGCAAAAACTCCAATTTTTTTTAATTCGTCCTTCAATTCACCGCTAAACCGCCAATTTTTAGCGATGACCTACCTCAAAACCGTATGGATATTTTGCGACTTTTTTCGAGCCTGTTTCGTAAGAGGAAGGAGTGAAATAAACAACTTAAAAAAATCGTAGGACAAACGTCTAGGGGTCAAATCTATTTTCGGCATCCGTAGAATATTTCCTTAAAATTAAAAGCCGTAAATTTTTAATGTTAGAAATAAAAATGTTTTAAAATAAATAAAATTATTTTGAAAGTTGACTAAAATATTTAGTTTTCAAAAAATTATAATAAAAAAACTATTTAATAAAATACCTATTGTAAAATTATCGGAGTATATTAAAAATATGGGCACACAGACACCAATAAATGAAAATTGAAAGACTATGACAAAGATCTAGTAAGTATTTTGCTAAATTCTACACGAAAAGCTACTCAATAATAACATTTACATAATTTTTTTAATATGCTCTTTTTTTGTGTTTGTTTGTTATGAAACCTTTTTTTCAATGTATATTATTTCAATATAAAATGGCTATGGGTTTCATAATTTAATAAAATGTGATCTTTAAATTATTAACAGACTTTTAACATAAAAAAACGTATAAAACAAATAAAATATTATTTTTATTTAATTAATAAGACACTAAAACGCAAATTATTAAACATTCTTATTACATTATTTTATGATAATCTAATCATAAAATAAGTACCTAACGGGGCTGCCAGACGTGAACTGATCCCTTGGACGCGCGGAAGCCTTTGAATTTGTGTTGTAAAAATCTTTAAGAGATCTTTATACTTTTTCAATACATTAGAGACATTTTGCACCTCGTAAAATAACAGACGTTTTTGGCCTCCTTATGGTTATCGTTATTAAACATAACGATTACAGCAGCAGTTTTAGACAGAGATTTTGCAGCCTCTTCGAATAAATTTATCTTGCGTCTGCGCTTTCGACACATAACCTTATATTTACCTGTGGTTCACCGATTTTAAAGTTTACGAAAAATCAGTACTTACTTTTATTCTCCATAAGTTATATATTGATATTTAAATACATGATATAATTTTCTTCATTTTGTTTTTCAAAGTAGATGTAACAATACAGTATAAGCAAAACACAAAAAGTAAGGTTAGGTGTGGTAGTAGAATAAAAAGCAAGTGTGCCAAATTGTAACATGTAAATAGATTACTGATTTAAAACATTCTTAAAAATGCAAGTGCGTTTTAATTTCTTTACACTATTTTATTTTTCTTACTGCTATGGATTTTTCGCTAATTAGAGCCTATGTATCAATGATATTTTAATTAATACGGCAATAAAATGTCAACCTTCTTAAATAATTGATAATAAAAATTCTACAATCCGACAACCACACAGTTTAACAATAATAACGATAACGATAAGCTCTTCGGTATTCATCCGTAATTAAAGGAGTGTATGGTTAATAACGATAACGAATCACGTTTGCGATACTGCGCAGACTCAGAATAACGTTAACCACAACGGAATTGCAAAATAAGAGGTGCAAAATGTCTCTATTAACTAAGTACTTTTTAAAAGTATGATCATAAAGTATTTCTGAAGGTAATCTTATTGATACATTTTTTAGTTGTTAGTGTTTAAAGAAGCGTCGTTCTGTTTTAGACACATGTGTTTGCCAAAAATATTTTATATTATATGTAAGTTTAATCTCTCCATAATTCAAATCTCGTCGCCAAACAATAAATAGGTATAATGTTGCGTAAAGCACGACCTAGGTCAATGTCAAAGCGATAATACAGCTTGTTGAGCTGCGCTGCCGACAAAAATACATTTTCCTTGTGCACGTAGGTATCCTAACTTTCAGTTTCTACAGTTAAATCTAAAGATTACGAAAATAATTTTTATTGGCAAAATCTAATAAATAGGTAGTAAATCGAGAAATTTTAGAAGAAAGTTTATAATTAATTGTCATGTATTATTGCTTTAACTATCGCGTAATTACTAGCAATTTGCCAAATTTGTTAGTTAAAATGCTTAAATTTAATTTTTCTTGTACAGCTTGTCTTTTGAAACTAGTTTTTTCAAAATATCTATCATGTTTTAATTAATTATAACCTAATAATTATTTAAACTAAAATTATTTAAATTTGGGATGAAACGATATTTGAAGTTTTTAAAAAATAGCTTGGAAATATTTTGAGTAAATAGGGTTCAAATAACATTACTTGAGAACACAAAGAATTGTTGTTTTCGTACTTAACGACTTAACACACACAACTTGTGTTTGTTAAGTCTTCGCGTCGCTTGGCAGGGGAATGATTTTCCCTCGATTTGCCAGCCTACATGCTTCTTCGCGACCAATAGCGGCGCTGTGGGATGCGGGCGCGATGCTGGGGAAGGGGTACGATTAATCCACGTTCTGGCAGCACTGACTCCACTTAGGTATAGAAGGAACAGTTTAAAAATGTAAATTCGGTGCTCCTTGATATGAAAAAAATCACAAAAAGTTTAAAGCAAATAAATCGGCATGCTTGTCTTCGCGGCCGCCTTTGCTATATTTTTTTATGATATACCGGTTGATGCAGCTGGTCATCCCACTATGGGACAGAAATTAATTTTTTGGTCAAAATTCTGAAACTTACCAATCTAACTTAAAATGAGGTGCTTTTTACTGGAAAAATATTATAAATTATTACAAATGCTTTTTGGAAACCTAAAACTAATTATATGTTATTTTAAATTTACACCCCCTTAACATTATTATTTTTTATTGTACAAAATAAACTAAAATGTCAGCTTGTTTGGTTAATTCGGTAGTATTCTAATTAGTAATCCAATGATTATTATCTCATATGATATACAGGGTACGACAATAGGTATGATTTTTTTAAATGGAATACCCTGAATTATATCAATCAATAATATTATATCACCACCAAAAAATCTTTAAAATGCTTTAAAAAATACTACATTTGATGTGTCTATCTCAATTAGTTTCGGAAATATGACCATCCAAATTTGAAAAATAATTTTAAATTATTCTTAGAAGCGTAATACATCTTCCCAACTTTTTTATTTTTAACGTATAAAATAAATTAAAAACACTGTTTTGTTGGGTAGATTCTGTAGAATCCATATCTTTCATCAGAATGCTTTCATCTTTTACGATATACAGTGTAGGACAAAACATATTAAATTTAAAAATGGAAAACCTTGTAAATTATAAAAAATCTTGTATCTGTCCTTACACTCAGAAGTAGCAAAAAGTAGGAAGGCAATTGTAAGTACAAAAACTGACAAAAAAAAAGGTAAAAAATTCTTTGACAAAAGTAGCTGAGACTGCATCGGAAACACAACAATAGCTCTTCTTATTTAAACTCCTTTAATTTTTTTTAGTAAACAAGGCTAATAATAAACTAAGTAGATTAAATGTTGTATATTTATGTTTACTTAAAATACATTTTCAAGTTTCCTATTACCCCAATGAAGTCGTCATATCCTTTTATAATTTTGCGTACATGTAGTTTGGAGTGTCTACTTTGAAATACACAGCATGAGCCATTAAAATTTCAAAGTTGCTAAAATTTTGGATTTCTATCCCATAGTGTATCGGCGCGTCGCTATAAAGGATAGCGGCGCCTTTGTATAAAATAGTCCGATTGCAGGCGGTCTTTTTTATGTTTTTTGTATTATTTTCAAAAAGTACCGAATTTGCGCTTTTAAAATAATCTTACTATAGTTCAAAAATGTTTTAAACTTTTTTTATTCTTCCGTTTTTTTATAATAAAATCATAAGGAGGCACGCGCGACGATCATCATCAGTCTTTCATTTTGTTATCGTAGGTACCAGAACCTGAAAAATATATCGATAATATGCATCATAACCATATTTTAGAGAAAATATTCTGTTAGCGACAAAAATGCAAATGCACGTCACACTTAAGCAGGGACAGAGATACTACTGACACGTTGTGCGAATAAACTAATAAAAACAATGGAAGTCCAAAATTCTTCTTTTACTACTGAATTAGTTTCTACCACATTCAGACATATGCAAATGCACATTATTCGGTCTCTAATAATTAACATTTAATGTTAAATGTTTATTAATAAAAACTGTTTGAATTTTTAGTTACAAGACTTCAAGATCTTTTACACAAAATATCTTAATGTTTAGTCTAGCAAAAAAAATAGTTTTCTAATGACTAAGAATTATGGTTTGTGTATTTTTTTAACGCAAATATTTTAGAAATCGTTTATGTTTAACAGTCTATTTCCGTGAATAGTGATATAAGAGTTTAGGTCCTGAATAAGTAAGCTGTTACAAAATCTAATAACTATATTATAACGTATTAAGACATTAAAATATAAAACGTTTATATTGTCAAATTTTTCAATTTGATTAATAAGTGATCGATCAACAAAATTATGGATATCTTTTTTAACACGCTTTTTAACACGCTTTTATTAGCTTGGGTTGTATCTATCTATCTATCTATCTATCTATCCTCATCTATCTATGTAACGGAATCTTTGAGCCTAATTTTTACCAACTTCCAGCGATTCAATTTCTTTGAAACTTTGCACACGTATCAAGGACCGATGACAATGCAATAATTTAAAAACAGTATCCCGTTATCCTGATTAGGACCGCCAGGATAAATAAATTCCTTTACAGATCCTCTGTGAAAGAGTAAGCGAGCTAGAGCTAGGCGAGTGATCTGCGCATGCGTGCAGTTTCAGTCTTACTCGTCAATCGAGGCACTCGACACAGCGCAAGGCCGACAGACTTTGTTCCGCACAAACTTGTTCGGAGTAGTCGCATGCTCAACTCGCTCATTCCTTATACATACGGCGGGAGTAACAATGAGTCTAATATATGGTAATTGCTGTTTATAGCCGATAAAGAAGGAATTCAAAAAACTAATTGATATATCGAACTAAAAAATGAAAAATAAATAATAGTTTAAAAAACCAAAAAACACGCTTTTATATGCAACCGAACTAAAAATTAGAAAATAATTTTTCATTACAAAGAGTTTGTCACTTCAGAATAAAAGCGTGGGGTGCTTAATATATTAAATGTTATAATTATTCCATTTGCAAATATCTATGAGGGAAAAGTTATGAAAAAATAGTAAAATGCACCCCACGCTTTTTACTCTGAAGTGACAAACTCTTTGTAATGAAAAATTATTTTCTAATTTTTAGTTCGGTTGCATATAAAAGCGTGTTTTTTTAGTTTTTTTAAACTATTATTTATTAAAAACAAAATTTGATATTTTTAAATTGCTGAGGCATAATTTTACTAAATTTCGTGCAAATTGTGGATAGTACCTAACATATTAATCAGGATGTTTCCTAATTCCAGTACAAAAAAATTAGGGGATATTCCTGAGCGATGCTAAACTCTATCTTGTAGTGTTATAACACTAAGGAGCTTATTTAGCATTTTTTTAATTAAATGTAAGTCCAGTGAAGTCTCGATTGGCACCTGAAAAAGTATTTCTGACAAAACTTAGTGTATTTCTTTTACCTTGAAAAACTGTCAATAGTGTCAAGAACGGTTCTACAACATAAAAAAATTTCAAAAATTGTAAAAGTAACACCTATAGTGTCGTTCCGGGTGGTTCTGAAGAATACAGCAAATAATGTACGCCACTAATTTTTGTGCAATTGTTATATATTTATTTTATATAGGGCTTAAGTTTCCTAATATTTTTACGTAGCTTGTTTGGTTTTTGAGAAAAAAAGTAAAACCTGCTAAATGCGGAATTTTTGTAATGCTTGTAAAGGAAACGGTCTAAAGCAAAAACAAAGCGAGCCCGATGCATCACCCTATTCGGAATGTTTACATGCAGGCATTCCTTGTCTAATCTATACCTGCTCGCTTTAAAGGCATTAAAAGTTAATTTAAACCTATCGAGCTTTCCCGACGCGTATATTTTCTAAACAAAAAGTATTTTTGGTATAGTTTATTAAAACTGTTGTGTAGTGGAGGAGAACACCAGGACAGCGTCAGGCGAAAGTGTTCATCAAGGCTTACTCGCCAGAATTTACAAAAGACCTTCTGAATTATAACCGGAAGGCAGTAAGAATAATAGTGGGTCAACTGACAGGTCATTGCAGACTGAATAAACACCTGGAAACTATGGGCCTGGCAGAAGGAAACCTATGTAGGTTCTGCCAGGAGGAGGAAGAAACCGCAGAACACGTATGGTGCTACTGCGAAGCCCTTTGTCGTCTGCGGTTTGCAAGGCTGGGTGAAGAAAAACCTAAAGCGGCAAAATATACCAAGGGGCCAGTTTCAAGCTTGTGGAGTCTGATTAAACAGACCGGCTTGGATAGCGTGCTCTAACCTATGGACGGAGGACACACAATAAACCTGAGCAGGTTGCAGTGTTAGAGGATATGCAATCCACCTCCTAATCTAATCTAATCTAATCTAATCTAAAACTATTTATTTTAAAATTTCGGTAAATCAAGCCTTGTATGAAATTAAATGTTTTGAAATATACCACTCTACCTTTCTTTCAAATACCAACCAAATATTGTTGTATAGGTGTAATGGATAAAAATATACGCACGTTTAATTGGACCACAGTGTATACTTATTTCTAGATAAAAATACTGGTCTATTACTGACCTACCTCAAGGCTAGATAACACTATTATGCTTCGTGATGTTTATTTACTCTTTGGTTTCGTATACTAACAGTTTTTTTTAAATTTTGTTAATTTGCAATAATTAGTTCTTGGCGCGGCGGTCAGGAAAACAAGTTCCAAATGTTTACTACCTAGATTATAGAGATCTATTGTAACCTAGCGTAAAACCCATGATACAATAAATACAAAGTAGGATCAACAGCGATTCCAAATTGGTCGCTCTGAGCAATGACGTAGCAATGCGAGTTTTTTCCGCATTTAAATTGAAGCCCTAAGAAAGTCTCTAATGTTTCTGAATTTCGGCCAATTTTTTAAATATTAGGGAGAAACAAGTTTTTAGAATAATAATGCCGTTAATATAAAGCCGTCTCCAGACTTGCAACAATTCGACAAACATTCGTCCAAACTAACCAACCTCTTTGCGCGCTTCTTTGACGCCAAAAAACCTAGAAGCTCTGAATCACCGGCGAATCATTCGCCAAACCCTGACGTGAATTCCATCCACCTCCACGTCAGGGCTATGTGGCGGGGTATACCGCGTGGACCGGCACGGGGAATTGTTGCAAATCTGGAAGCGGCTTAAGAATATAGTAATTGATGTTAACTAATTTAAAATGTTATTATTAGTATAAACGAAATTTATGTAATAAACCGCTGTTTAAAGTACTTAAAAACAAATTATCTTATTCGTTAACTAGTTTTAAAGTCACAAAGCAAAGTAAAACACTAAACAAACTGTTAAAAACACGAATGCCAACGTACGGTTTCAACTTTTATATACACATTTTTTTACATTATTACGTCAGAGGAGGTGATCACTTGATAAACGTCATGCGCAACATCCTACCTTGTATTCATTGGATCATGAGTAAAACCTATTTTATTTTTGCACATACATTTGAAAGTTGAGCTTTAGCAGTTTTATTATTTGCCGATATGTTGGTAATTCCCTAATTTTAAAACGAGTTTTTTTGCGACTAAATCCATTAGCAAAGGTTAAAATTCTTAAAATTGTTTAGACTCGTCTTTTTCATTAATATAATGATGGTTTATTGTTAATTTGTGCATTTTTCGTCATCTTATTGATAATTAAAAAGTCCAATATAAAAAATGACGTAATACGTACTAAGCCATGACCTTAGCTAATGTAAATTTTAGAGGGTCAGACGATATTTTTAAGTGAGGAATGGGTTAGGAATTTAAATGACTTAAAAAAACAGACACAAAAAACTGAAAGTATTTAATCGTATGTCAAGGGGTCTGGTTTTTGCATAGTATGAATGCATAAAATTAGGTATAAATATGTATGAAATATACGTATTTTTTATATAGAAACTTTAATTTATGACCCACGAAATTTTGTTAGAAAATCAGCAATTAAAACAAAATTGTCATGTAATTTTTTTAGTTTAGTTTAAACATAATCATTGTACTGTAGTGCACGCAGCCAACTTAAGGCATTTTCAAACATTGATCCGATGGGTTGGGATGGATCAAATCAGCTGTTTTCAAGATTCACTGGAATAATCGTTATTTTTTGAACACGTATGTTTCATTTGTCCTTTATTCATTGGCTTCGTGTCAGAACAAAACATAACCCTTTTGCTTTGTTCTCGATCATGCAGTTTTTTTTTAAGATTTATGCAATGTTTAAGCTTTAAATACTAAATCATATTATCATTTTTTATACTTTTTCTCTTGTAATAAACACGACATTAATTATTATAAACCCAAAAAACGAAACGAAAAAAATGTATTTACTAAATGGCCATTTTCGATTAGGAGGAAACATGTAGTACCCCAAGGTTAGTTTATATTTATAAGGTTGTGACATATCCTCAATTTTTAGGCGGTTCGCAAGGAAGGGAACTGCACGGAGAAAAGTTGGCAAGACTGGGTAAAATCAAAGCTGATGATTAATCCAGTGGCGTCTAGAATTTGCGCATTTCATTTTGCATTGTTTTGGTAGTGATATTTGTTGAAAGATGTAATTCCAAATGTTTTTATTTAAAGTAAAAGAATTTACAACCTAATAATAATTAAAAACTGTTGTATAAACGGTTGTTCTACTAATACAATAAACTGTATATCTCCGGCACTGAACAACATGGCCGAAAAATGGGAGATGTGACGGCATAACACGTCAAAGCAATATGGCCGAATGTCGTGACCTTATATAGACCGACTTTGGTAGTACCCAAGTCACAAACTTTTTGAATCAAAAATGAACATATTACAGTTTATTAGGATGTTATGTCATTATTATTTATGTTGTCATAGAAAAATTATAATGTAACTGTTATACCAGGAAATAGGTTACCAAGGAAGTATTTTTCGGTACAAATATCAACATCGAAAGATGTTTTTCATGAAAAGAGTCTAACAATGAGTTGAAAATTGGCAATGACAATCTTCGTGTTCCATTATAAATACCTGCAGTTTACACGGTTGTGTTATTAACTAATAAGTACATTTTATATGCAAGTAAACATGACAACACAGTAAACGGAAGCGAAACATTGGCTGTCTGGCGGTTTGAGACTGACCTTGGAATCGCGGAAAGGCGCTGCAGCGGGTCGCTGAACCACTGACCGACCCGCCGCAGTCATCCGCCATTGCAGTCGCCATGTTAGTGGGCTTGTGTGCATCCAGTGCACCAAACTTGCCAGACCTAGGTACCCGGGGGCCGCAGGCGAAACAAGAAGATTCGCTAATAATGGCAGTACGACTTTTGCTTTTGTGGAAAAAAGCAAAAGTGTTTTCGTTTTTAAGTTACGACGTTAAAAGCAAAATTAAGCGGGGAAAACAGTATACGTAAAATTTAATATTTTAGAAAACCTAAAACTTATGTTGACAGTAAAACTTAAAAAAATCTCCCAGAACTTAGTTTTTGCAGTATAAAAATGACATTCAGCATTTATTATATTTTGCAACAAAGTAATCTGTCATTTGTGACATTACGGCTCAGAAAAAGTTTAAAATGTTTAAGATATTTATATAAAAATTGTATATTGTGCAACAATCTTTGCACACAAGTATGACTTTTGTGCACGAGCAGTAGGCGAGTGCTACAGATCATACGAGTGTGCAAAGAGTCAGTTTCAAACGTGTTGCATACGATACTTTTTTCGACAGCAGAAAATAAGGATTAATATGTGATTTTTATTATTTTTATTCTTTTAACTTTTCACAGAACTGTGCGAAAATTTTTCATACGCTGTGAGAAATGATTTCACACGCTTATGTCAAAACTAAAAGACAGAAATTAAAAATTTTTTAACTTGTTGACACTAACAAGGTTGACATCATACATCATGTAAAATTAGTCATTTTCAGATCTTGTTTGACGTGCGTTTTTAGACACTTTTCATAGCAGTCGTAGAAAAAACAAATTTGAATTTTATTTTGACAAATTTGGAAACTACAATAAAAAAGTACATACACTGTGTGCAAAAAGTCCCGGAACCCCTTAATAATTCGCAAATGCGCTCATTTATCGAAAAGTCTTCCAAATAAAGTTTATAGATATATTTTAGATCTATTTTATAAAAATATGTTTACATGTACAGGGGGCATCACAACGAAGATATAGACACAAGTTACCTTTTTTTAAACGGAATGGTGTATATTTTATTGGATTTTTGAATTCTCCACAAAATTTTAACATGAATTTGTGTAACATATTATGCTATACCTAAACTCACTAGTTTAACAGATACAAGGGTTAAAAAAATCATAAGAAGCGTTATTCTTTCTTTCTCAGAAAGTGCAATGACTAGTTATTTTAAATGGTTTAACTAACAACTGCTCAATAATTACCAAACGTCACTTATACATGTCATACCCAAAAATGTTACTATGTAAAGGTAACTAGGTAAATATTGTAATAGGTGAAAATGAAAAATATCGATAAAATACTTTTTAAACCCTTGGATCTTTTAAACTAGTGAGTTTAGGTATAGCATATGTTACACAAAGTCATATTAAAATTTTGTGGAGAATTCAAAAATCCAATAAAATATACACCATTCCATATAAAAACGGTAACTTGTGTCTATATCTTCGTTGTGATGCCCCTGTACATGTAAACATATTTTTATAAAATAGATCTAAAATATATCTATAAACTTTATTTGGAAGACTTTTCGATAAATGAGCGCATTTGCGAATTATTAAGGGTTCCGGGACTTTTTGCACACAGTGTATATCAAGAACTGTTGCAAATTAATAAGAAGGAATAAATTTAAAAAAAACAAATTAAAAAAGAAAAGAATAAATATTACCTGGACAAATGATCGTAATTGCATTACGAGAATTTCTTTGACATCTCTAATGCAATTGGCCAAACTCTTCACCTGCCTCTTCTGGTCCATACCCCTGTCATTGCCAAAATCTACCACTTTCCCTGTATTTTAAGTTTCGTGCTTCTGATTGGTCGTAAGGGTGGTCCTTTAGCCTATAGAATACAATTATGTGGTGTTGCTTAAGAGCGCCTTGGCTAAATTTAGAGTTAGCGGGGAAGGAAGAATATTTTTAGATTGGTGGTTTGCGGTTTGTTAACGTTTACTACAGGAAATTCTATGATTATTTTTGGTTTCCCTACGAAAATAATACTGGTGTGTAGGTAAAATCCGTAAAAGATGGCGTCTTTTGCACTAAAGGTGCTGTTAGATAAAGAACTGGATTAAGATTTTATTAGTTTGGTACTCTTTTAAATGACATTTTAATGATGTAATATGAGCCCGTCAGGTCACCGTGAAAAAAATGGAACAATCACTTCAGATATTGTCACAAACTTTGGTATTTTTGTTTTTTACGATCGGCCCTGTATACGGGGCTCATATTTGGTGGAAGTACTTCACCGGGTACAAGGTATCCTCCGGTATATTAATCTGCCGCGCTGTAGTTAATCCCGAAATCCTCATCTTAAGCTCCCCTACCATGGTACGCAAAAAACGATATACAGGGTGATTCAAAAATCGATCACGAAACTTAAGGGGGTGTTTCTACTTGATAAAATAAGGGTAGAGCTTCATATAAATTTTTTCAAAATGCCATTTGTTTTCGAGTTACAAGCCGTCAAAGTTCAATTTTTATTTTGGTTTTTCGCCATATTGCTTTTATTTTTTAACCAATCGAGTTGATATTTGGCACACAAATCGAGCTTTGCATATTCTAAAATTTTAAGACAAAAATACTTTTTTAAATACCAACAGAGAGCACTTTACATAAAACTTAACATTTATTTACATCATAACTTTTTATTTTGACAGATATCGCAAAGCTGGGGGCGCCATTTAATAGACAATCAAAAACTTAAAAAATAAGGTACTTTTTTATTAAAGTCGATAATTCTCACAGTTTAGGCACCAATAGACATCAAAATTTTCATCAATTTCAATCAAATTACCTACATACATACAACGTGTCCAGTAACTCAACCGACAAACTTCACCAAACGATTCTACAACAAAAAATAAGAAAAATACTTCATATAAACATATGTCCTAAACGTCTTAGTTTTTGAATTACAGGGTGTTAAAAATAAAAAAAAAGTTTATTTTTATTTTTTTATTTTATTTCTTATTTTCTGTTGTAGAATCGCCCCGTAAAATTTCGTGATCGATTTTTAAATCACCCTGTATAAAAAACAATAAAATTTATAATTAAGAGTAAGTTTTGCATAAAAAATACTGATCTAGTTAGCAGTTTCTAAATGGCAAACATTCTCTGATGACTTTTTTCTTTATCTAAATAGGAATTAATGTCAAACCAATAAACAGATAAATCTTGCGAAATAAATTATAAAAATGTAGTTCAATAAAATGCAACACACATATTTATTTTGTTCTTATTAATTCTTTTATCTCGTACCAGGATGTTTTTATAAAAATACGATTAAAGTTGTTATCTTTGCAATTATAAAAAGCTTTAAATAAACTTTGTAATTAAATGACAGCGGTGGCCGATAAGAAAGGGCGCTCAGTATATTCTCTCTCATGATTTTAACTCATTTTGTTACTGTTACCTGTTAATTATGAGGCTTTAAATGTGTACTCAAAAAACAGTTAAAAAAATGGCTGGTTAAAAATTAATTTGCATAATTTTTATTGCAAAAAAAAACTTTTTCCATTTAACACAAAATAATTGTCTAGTAAAACTACAGCGTCATCAACTTTCATTCCTTTAAAACTCCCTGCGAACATTAATTACCTATAACCAATTATATTGTTCTTTAAACATTTAACTAAATATTGCTAAAACTACATTCACCATTATTAACAATTTTAATTTTCTATTTATGCCCAAGTAAAAATATTCTTTTTCAGCTTAACGGATAGACTTTCCTTTTAGAGAGTCACAAATGAAGAGAAAATTCACTTCCGCATGCATACACACGAAAAATGTAAATACGTTACACACTATACAATCTAAGAGAATATTTTCTTTGCATTACGTACCGTTCGAGATTGTATCCTCCTTTTAAGCAGACCTAATCCCTGTTGACCTTGTACTGTATCAATAACCCCATTTTGTCGGGCAAAATAATGTTTGCTGCAGATAATTCCTGATGCCGATGCCGCTTCCAATTATAATGGCTGTTGCATCTTAAAAGCGACGTTGCCACATTTAAGTGAATCCTTTATGTTTGCTATTTTGTACAAAGTAAAAATGATTCCTAAACCTATGACTTATGCCTTTTTCCACCGACTTTTAGGGGATCCCTACCGCTAGGTAAAGAATAACTTACGGTAACTTAATGTAAGTTATTCTCTACTTAGCGTTAGGAAACCCCTAAAAAGTCGGTGGAAACTGGCATTAATTGAGCAGGTACTAAGAGATTTAAATTAGAAATATGTTGGTAGAAAAAAAGTAAATTATTGCGTCATTCTCATGTATCTCCCACTATTAATTCATTTGGTTTGGAGGGGAAAGTCATGGTTCCATTAGTTTGGAGGTATAATTCGGCATCATATGCGTGCCTTACTTACTTTGCCATTAGAAAATAGACAGGTTGATCTGCGTATAGTAAGTATTACAATTAAAGAACACACTTTATACTTGATGACGTGGTATTCGAGGAAAGGTGGGGAATACTCCCCGACTATCAGGCAATTCTCTGTCCTGCTTCGATATACAATAAAAACTATATATATATATATATAATATTAAATATATAAAATAATTTAGTTCTTAAAAGTTTTGAGAATGCTTAATATCCTACCCTGTAAAAAGAAAAAAATCCAGAATTCTCATTAAAAACGGCGTTACTAATTTGGGAAAACTATGAGTACGCCATTTTCTTTTTCTTTTTTTTGGAAATTAGCACACTAGTAGTCCCTGGGCCAGAAAATTTACCTTATGATAATAACATTCTTTAAACCTTTTAATAGGGGTTCCTTTTGACGAGTCTACTACGAATATACAATGCGCTTTATATAGAAGTGGCGCTTTAACACAGCCTGTCAATGTAAAATGTTTCGGGTGCTACTCTGGGCAAACACGTCACTTTTTGTCGGACAAGTTTAACACAAAACATTTGACATTGCAATTTGTTAAACATTGTGCCGAAAATCGGCAGTATTACAGATTACGAAACTCACCAATCCGATTCCCAAAACATGTCCATGGTTTTTATGGTTTTATGACGGTTTTTAAAGGCATGAAGTCAAAATCATTACTTGCTCAGGGACTATAGCATAGAAATCTTATTATTTTAGATAATAAAACAGTTATTAGTTGTTTCCATATTATATAGGAGTGTGTGGCAAAAAATGCGATTTGCCTAATTTGCTGCTAAAATCTCTTATTCGGAGTGACAAGAGCTTTAGGCTATGATTATTTGGCAAACTTGCAAAAGCCTCCTGCATAATAAACGCATCCCGAATTGGACCTTGAGTCGTTCATACACCCCGTTCGGAGCTTCCTCTCCCGCCTCCCCCCAGCTCTCGTCGACCCGATGCAAGTGCAGTGCAATCGAAAGCTTGTTCAATAGGTACTTTGGTTTTCGCAGATCTTGTGCTTTCCGACTCACTTCCTTAAACTTGGCAATGCGTTAGACAGGGAGGACCACTGATTCTTCACATGTGATGAAAATATTTGTCGAACGTCTCTCTGGTGATATAATTAAAGAGGAAGAAGACATGCGCATATTGGCGTAATCGTTGCAAAATAAAGCTGGCCTTGAAATCGAACAGTAGACTGTTGCTTTAATGTCCCTTTGGACGTGTGTATGCATTTTTTGTTTTGTTTTTTCATCAGGGGCGGGTAGATTAGTGTATAATTTTGGTTAACTAGTAAATATTATTGTTAAATTGTATATTTACCTTATTTATCATGCTTTTTAAAGTATGAATTAAATATATATATATATATATATATATATATATATATATATATATATATATATATATATATATATATATATATGTATATATATATATATATATATATATATATATATATATATATATATATATATATATATATATATATATATATATATATATATATATATATATATATATATATATATATATATATATATATATATATACATATATATGTAATATATTATGTATGTATAATTTTATAAAAGTTTTTAATTCTTGGCATAGAGGCTCTATATGACAAAAAGAAAAACAAATACATAACCTGGTAGAAACGACTACTTGCCTGGTTACTTTAAAATTACGGAGTCTGCAAATAAATGGACAACCCCGGGTCGGTTGTGATGATTCCCAACAAGGATGAAACACGTGTCACCGTCTTCATTGCGACTCGGGTTATCCATTTATTTGGAGACTCCGTAATTTTAAAGTAACCAGCCAAGTAGTCGTTTCTACCAGGTTATGTATTTGTTTTTCTTTTTTGTCATATAGGAGCCTCTATGCCCAAGAATTATAAACGTTTATTAAATTGTTTATCCTAAGGCTCAAGAACATGACTTATTATTATTATATATATATATATATATATATATATATATATATATATATATATATATATATATATACGAACGTTCAAAATAAACCAAAGATTTACCCTAATATCTAAGTTTGATTTTACCTACAATAATTTTACTTTTATACCATTTTTAATAAGGTGCTTATCATATTTACGAAAATTATGACAAAACCATATACTCTGTATTATAGTTTTTAGTATTTAAACAGTGGTGTCAAACTGCTATACTAGAATTCTTCCACTAAAACAAGAAAAAAGTGTATAAACATGAATTTACTAATTTTTTTCTCTGAAGATACAGGGTATTCAACTTTTGAAAAACTAAAAATTTCGAAAACACTTATAAGTAAAAAATTGTAAGAGTGGATATAAATCTGATTTAAATAAGTATTTATCGTTGTTTTTATATAATTGTGGTCTAAAAATGTGCAATTAAGTAGATTTTTTTCTTAAACTAAACTAGATATTTTTAATAATTATATATTATATTTTATTATATAATATATATATTTATATATATATATATACTATATATATATATATGAGGACCGAATAAAACCTAAAGGATATCTTTTTCTCGGGTAAATATACATAGTAACCCCATTATGTTTAATTTAAAAAGGGCGTTGAGGAAATAGAAAATATTATTTTTCAGGAAATGTTGATGTCAAACGTATCTTAGTCTAAAACCATAATGAGACACCATATTTATTGCTTTATTTAAGTAAGGGTCTGGTTAGTTCTGATTAGAATTAATGTAATTAAATATTTCACTTTTAGCAATATGTATTAAAGCTATTTATAAATGCAAGACGCAATATTGACTTTTTAAACCGTAAATTGTGTAATATTCGCAATGACATGCTGTTTTATTTGGTTTAAAGCAGTTTAACTACTTCACTGTAACATTTTTAGAACTTCTATTGGCAAATGAGCGCCGGAAGACTACGATTATCCATTGCTTTTTCCAGCAAATCGTTTCTTGCAACAAGTTAATATTTAAAGAGATCTGTTTGTTTAAAGATGAAATCAAGAAGCAACATTGTGGGGTGCTTTTAGTTTAAGAGTTATAAATATAAATACATTTTTTTAAATAAGCATCTAGATGCAAAGTGGAATTTTACAGTTAAATAGGATTACCTGAAGATAATAATTGTATTTTCATCTTGCAGCTTTAAGTAATAATTATATAAAATAATTTAATATTTTAGTGCCTATTTAACCCCATTTTTAAATTATTTTTGTTTACCCCAGTAAGAAGTCATGATTTGATTTAAAAACGTCTAGACTAGAAAATTGCAAATGTTAGTTTAAAGAATTATTCCATTATATTTTTATTTTTATTATTTTATTTACATTAGAACTTCTTAATTGTCTGACTTAAAAATAAAGTGCTCTAGTTTTGCACAGAGATATAGAACGGAAGCACCTAATTAGCAAAAAAATTGGGCAATTAATAGATTTAAAATGTGTTTTTAGGATTTTCAATTTGGCAGCCTTCATTATTTAACGTGACACTTAGTCTTGGTTTCCTCAAAACCTAGACCTAGATTTTGGTTGAAATTTGAAAATAAGTTATACAGAGTAGTTCTAAAAATATCTAGGAACTTTATTAAAGCCGATTTTGTACAATTCTTTTCTTTAGCTTATTTTATTACCTCCTATAACCAACCTTGGTACTTTTTTAACGACCTTATTTGTTTTTACCAATTTTAAAGTATTTGCTTTTTTTTTAATTCAATTAATTATTAAATTGAACTTACGTTTAATTAAATAATTAAAAAAATATTATTCTAGGATCCTAACAAAAAGCGATGGTATAAATAAAGGCTTGGAAAATTCTTCAAAATTAAAGCTATTTTCGGTCAAACCGAAAGTGAATGGAAAGTAAAAAATATGCGTAAACTCTCCGCTTATCATTCCATTTACCTATTGATATATAAAGGATGTAATTTAATTGATGGCTGAAAATACAGTGTTTGATTCTATAGCTTATTTTAGGAAGAAAAGTTCATATGAACATATGTCCTAAACGTCTTAACTTTTGAGATACAGGGTGTTAAAATTTTCAACGAATCAAAAAATTCCAAAAACACCTATTTAGTAAAAACTGTTATACTGGTTGTTAACCTTATTTAAATGAGTATTTATTATTTTTGTTAAATAATTGCTAAATAAAAAATTATAAAGCCTAATTTTTAAAAGAAAAAGATCAGTTCTTTTATGGTCTAAAAATATGCAATTAAGTGATTTCTTTTTCTCTTAAACTAAACAAGATACGAAAAAATTAGGAGGCATAAAAGCAGTGTTTTTGTTTGTTGTACCGTTTTTTTGTGGGAAATATTTCTTCAGTTGCCTCTCGAGACGCCACTGGACTTATTAAATGTAATTAGGTTATTGATAAATTACCCCTCTAATGTTATTAATAACATTGCCAAATTAAAAACAAAATATGGTAGCGAATAGTTAGGATATTTTAAAAAATTGATTTTGTGTTTTTATTTTAACACACTGCATCTCAAAAGTAAAGAAGTTTAGGAAATATGTTTATATGAACTTTTCTTTCTAGAATAAGCTAAGGAATCATACCCTGTATTTTAGGTCATCTATTAAATTACACCCTGTATATTAAATTCTTTAGGAGTTATGACTTATCTAATAAATTCGTTGACATCCGGTATGTATTTAATAATGACAAAACATGTATATATTCTTTCCATTTTTTCCATCTTGATTTATTTATAGATTTTTTGCGTAACTAAAAGTATCTTCTGTTATCCAGGCAAAAGCTAAAAATAAGTTAAATATTTTCTGCAAATGACTGCATGAAAATATTAGTTAATCGATTTACTTGCATAATTGTTCGATCTAATTAAGCAACGTTTATGCAAGAATGAAGCTATTTATACAGATATAAAGTGGTAAAATAGATATTAATGGAATTTGAAGTAGTTAATCATTACCTAATTAAATATAAGCTGGTTAGGAAAAAATATGTGTATTACCAAAAGACACTTGTAGTTTCACTATAGACTTCCAGAACAATGCTAAATTTTTTGTCATCAGTTTGGACGCTGGCTTGACTGAATTTATGAAGCGGCAAATTATACGTACTGTTTACGTGTGTACTCGATGGATACCCGCTTCATAAATTCAGCCAAGCCAGCGTCCAAGCTGATGACCAAAAATTTAGCATTGTTTTGGGTGTCTATAGTAAAACTAGAATTGTCTTTGGTATAACTTAATTCAACTAAATAATTTTTTTAAACATGGTGCTAGAAATCGTAAGAGTTTACAGTCACGAACCCCGCCTTATGGTTTCATGACTGTAACCTTAATAAATTTATTCTTGACATTAATAATCTTCTCTTAGTCCAGGAGGTAGCAACGTCCATAGATAACCTACATTTAGATCCGCAGTGGCAAGAACCATTTTTCGGATTTTTACGACCTCGCGCAGTGGGTGGACGAACATGCGCTCTTAGAAGCCGTGGCAAAATACACAACACCGGCACCCCGTACCCTTCGCCCGCGGTCTGACCGTAATGCTCATTAGCTACCGTACTTCGAACAGGAAACAAGGACGCCGTCAACAAATTCCTTCCTAAAATGCGGATAGTTTGTTTGGCGCCGGGTGCGTTTACCCTCAACTGGCTTGCGCACAAACCGGTTTTTTCGCCCATGAAATGTAACTTTGTTTCACGCAGGTTACAACATTGGCAATCCATCGAGATCAGTGGCAACGTCGGGAAAACAATACTTTTGGTTGGTTGATTTTTTGATATGCTGTTCTCCCTCCTCTTTCGGGTAGATCCTCGGCTGTCTAGCTGGCGGTAGCGGTTGCGTTGGCGCCCAGCTGTTACCTTGACATTTAAAGCTGTCACTTTAACATTTAAAGCTGTTACTGATATGTTAAAAAATGCAGACCTTGGCCAAATATTATCGTTCCAGATTTCATCAAAATATACCGGAACGATTCAGAAGTTAGAAGGAAGACGACTGTATAATAAGCAATGATGAAAGTGTCTGGCAATTAAAAAAATATGTTTGGTAAACCTATCTAAAGACAAGAAATTGAAAATTAGGTTGTTTTAAATGTTTTCAAAACCTTGGATTATTACCACCTGTACAGGAAGAATGCGAACTAATAAACGCAACCACTACGGCCAGCCATACAGCCCAGGGTCTATACAGAAGAGGAAGAAGAATAACATATCAAAAAATCAGATGACCTAAAATTCTTCTTTGAAAACGTTGCTACCTCCTATATTATCTCTTCATTGATCAATCGCATCCACAGTTTTGCTTTTTCATTCGGAACTCTTTGTTTGACCTCCGGACAGTGCGGACGTGCGTAGATGACTACAAAGTTCTTCCCGGAGTGGCGGCTAGAGGTGTTGTACGAACGTTTTTACCTTCGGGGATCAAGGAAAGATTCACGCTAAATTGACGGCATCTTTCTTCTGGATCTAAGCGCTGTGAGCGAAGATTCCTATAAGCTGATGGTATCCTGTTTGGTGGTGAACACGAGGTATTTCTCAAATGGCGGGAAATAGATGGGCGTACCATGGGAACTGTCAGTAGTGAAAATGAAGGTTATACGTAACACCAGTAGCAGATCTTGGTTTGACAGTCGACAATTTATGCATTGCATCGATTGTTGAATTATTTGTTTTCTTTTGGAATTTCTGGGAGCTACGAGCTCGATTATCCAGATTTTCCGCCGACGAAGCCCTGGAAAGCATAGTCCGGAAGGGGAGAGTGGTGGATTGGACCTGAAGGGACCAAAACCAAGAAAAAAATAGAAATAGAAAATAGAATAATAGTTTTGCTTTCATTCTAATGTTCAGAATTTAAAGCCAGCCTTTAAGTCTGATTTAAAAAACATTGATTGGATATTGTACAGATGATAAAGCACCATAACACAAAATAAAAGCAAAGTTACATTTCAATAAGTAGACGATTTATTACAAACATTTAAAAAGAAGCCTTAAATTTAACTATCTTTAATATATTTTAATTTTAATAAATTAAAAATTAATTTTATTTCCATTTTAAGCTATTTACGTACTTTCTAACTGTACAACCTCGATGACCCTGAATCGTACATTGACCAGGAAACTATTGCATTTACAGCCTTCAATTGCGTTGTCCTTGGCGAAAATAGATGCACCGTTTCTGCTGCATGTCTCACTTCTTACACATAACTAAGTTGAGAGTGGCACTTCTATTTTCGTTATACAATTTTTAAAAGCAAATACCCATCATGACTGGATTAAAATCATTCCTTTCTTAATATATTATAGCATGATTCTTCATTTTTATTGTTTGATTTTTTTTTTTTTTGATCATTTCTTTTCTTTTAGAAGCATTTTCTAAGCTGATCATTAGTATTAATTTACATTGTTGATTATTGGCTTTATCTTTAACTTACCTATTAAAAAGAAAAAAGTGGAAGGAAAGTAGATAAATACTGCGCAATTCTTATCCAAAATACTGTTTTTGGTATCTCCAGGAGAAATAGGTTTATCTTTTTTGTAAAGCTCTAATACTTAAATTATCAGCGTAAAAAACTTATGCCAGAGGCCTAATATTTATTATATTAGTTATCCGAATTCTACCACTAAAACATGTTATTATTATTTTAATAATAATTAGGCAATTTAACACAAAACTAAACCAATTTTGTTAGGTATAATAAAATTTTAAGCTTTTTGCAATCCACACAGATTTCAACATTGGGTAAATTAAAAACAGCGCTTCCTGCATCTAAAAATATCTAAAAAATATCTGTTCATCAGTCGACACGTGGAACTCCCAAGGTTTTTAAAACTGTTTTCGTTGTGTTTCCTTATATTTAAATCACTATTAAAAATAAGTGAGATAAATACAACTATTTTTTTCTCTTTTAAAATTTTTAAACTAATTTTATTTACAAAAACCTAATTTTTTATCTATTGATACGTTAGTTCTTGTATCCTTCCTCTAACTGTTTTTTTTTAATTGTTTCAGACTTGGACCCATACCAAAACTACCTCCTACAAGCCCAGCATCACCACGTGACGCATCCTCACCAATCGATGCATCAACATCATCCTCACCATCCAAACGCCTCACCTTTTACCACCCCCTCCCCACCGTCACCCCCGTTGAGGCATCATTCCGGAATCCCTACATCAGTAATACAAGCGGCAACAAGTTCAGTGTATGATGATCCCTATTTGCTTGGGTTCTCACCCAGGAAACTGAAGAAAGTTAAGAAACAAAAGGTAAATTTAATTTAAAAAGTCTTTATTTCATAATTCCTCTTCTTTTCGTCATCAATTTTATCATCATCTTCAAAACTCTTAAATTTAATTTCTCAATGTTTTCTTTTTAGTTGGGGGAACCCGGCCAGGCACCTAAAAGGAAGAGTAGGGAAGGCTCAACAACGTACTTATGGGAATTTTTGCTCAAACTTTTACAAGACAGGGAGTACTGCCCGAGGTATATAAAGTGGACGAATAGGGAGAAAGGAGTCTTTAAACTGGTAGACTCCAAAGCGGTATCCAGACTATGGGGCATGCACAAAAACAAACCAGATATGAACTACGAAACAATGGGAAGAGCTCTTAGGTAAGCTAATAAAAATGTTTTCTATGGCAACACAATACCAATCCGCATGGTTGCCCCCCCAAAAGGATTTAAAAGTGTTCTTATCATTAAGTTCAATTGATAACTGGCCCAAGGACTATATGTTCTAAATTATTTTCTTTTTTTTCCAGATATTACTACCAGAGAGGGATCCTTGCTAAAGTTGATGGACAACGTCTTGTTTACCAATTCGTTGAAGTACCGAAAGATATTGTGGAAATAGATTGCACAGGGGCGGCGTGAACAAACTGCCATCCAGGTGGAAAAGACTTTTAGTCCCACAATGAGAAAAAGATATTTTACAAGTCTTTTTTCTCAAATCTGCCCATTAAAAGTACAACCAAGAGACTATTTTAATAGTAGAAACTATTTATTTCCTTAAAAAGCACGGAACTAATATGGCCGCTGTCGGAGATGTCAAAAAAGAAATACAACGAATAGAAGTGTAGTTGGTTTTTACATAATTAACTTTTAAGATTGATATTCATAAGCGCATCCGCCATTTCTTATAATTGTTTTTACCCAGACCTTGACAACGAAACAGCGGATTTAATTAGTTGTCCGATTTTTTTAAATATATTTTTTGTTTAAATAACTTGGAAATATGAATGATAAAAAAGCAATATACAAAAAAATGTATAAACAACGATCTTGATGTCATGTACCGTTTCGCGTATGGTTTCTACGCCAGTCACATTTCATATTAACTGATGTTGGTCATGGTTTCTTAAATTGCTAGTTTTGCTATTAAGACTGTCGCATTTTAAACGATAAAGGTTAATTCATAAATTTAAAAACTTATTAAAAATCCTAATTATGTTTTTAAATTTGTTAATTTATTGCAAGAAAACTCTATTGCTTATGTGTTTAGTTATGGGTTTTGGCTCAAAACTCAAAAATATTAATGAGTAAATGTTACCACATGCTTAACTAAACTAATGGTACCAATAGAAATGGCGGATAATGCGTAACATATCAATTTTAAAGACTGTAAAAAATTTAGAGTTATGTACACTGTAGATCTCGGTATTTATGTTACACGGACTGACTAACTGTTTGTTGTTTGATTTTATAAAAATGAGAATTATTTTAAAAGGTTGTGGTATTTTATAAGGTTTATTTTATATGAAGAATGATATTTAATGTTGATCTTTAGAACATATGGCATTTTTCTAAAATACAATTCGTACATACGGAATAGATTAAAAGACTATAGAAATGTCAAATTTAACGATATTTTTTATCAAGAAGGTAGTGCAATATTATCTATTTTAAAATAGGAGTGACAAACATATTCTTTTTTAATTTGTGCATTTAAAATTGCCTTTATTTTTTGTACCCAGTGAAGTTAAACAAGATGTGCCTGGACTAGATTGAAAATATTTTTTTACGTTTTCTTTAGTTATATAGGTAACCAATTATCTTTTAGCAAGTTGTAGTATTGATAATAGGAGACTATTATATTATCATCAATGTTTCAATTATGGTAGTTTAGTTTGAAAGGTAACCAAAATACACTACTGGACAAAAAAAAACTGACAAACAAAATTTTTATCTAATTTATTCTTAAATAACTTTTTGGTTCTTTGACATATTTTAATGATTTTCTGTTTCAGTTGAAGATCCTTTCATCAAGATTATTATTTACTATGGGGATTGCAAAAAGTTTTATAGCATTAGGTGTTATACAGTGGAGAGCTAAATGTTGCATTTTGGCCAAATTTTCCTTTCCTGTAAAACGCCTAATTTTATTTTTTTTGCAATCCCCACATTAAATAATACTTTTGATGATAAGCAATATAAGACTGAATTTGGTCAAAATAATGTTTGTCCGTTTTTTTTGTCCAGGAATGTGCAACATGCTAAATGATAAAATGGTTTATTACAAATTGAGTCCTTCTTCGCACCAAACAATAATTGTTTGTTTTTTGTGTAAACGTAGTTATTAGGTAACCGAAAAAGAGTTACTATCTGTTATTTACTCACTAAAAAAAAACTTAACTAAATTGTACAAAAAATGTCAAATTATTTAAGAAACAGACCAGATTGACGGGTGCTGCTTAGAAAAATTTACACAAAAAGGATATTTGACTGTGAATGGTGCCTATATGGAAAGAAATAAAGTAAGTTTTAACAATGGAGTTGTTCTCCATCGATTTGTAAGCTCTCTTGTGTTTTAGTTTGATCTCTTATGGTAAAATTGTACATACATTAAATGTGTACTTACTAAAAATTTGAAGCTTTATTTGGTGTATATTTTCGGTTAGGTGTCACATTCTGACGATGTTTTACTCACTGATATTATAGGAATGTGGCCGCTTTTGTATTATAGTGAATAATGTACATATAAGAGCATACATATATATATATATATATATATATATATATATATATATATATATATATATATATATATATATATATATATATATATATATATATATATATATATATATATATATATATATAAATATTTTACTCCCTTTAAAGACAGTTAAAAGAAAACGTCCTGCTTTTCTATGCTATCCACCACGACTCTCTCCCCAGACCGGTTTCGCCTGCCTTACAGGACTCCTCAGTGAGGCTGTATCGAGTCGTGGTGAATAGCATAGGAAACCAGCGTCCTCTTATTAGACAAGTTTCGTTGTCCAGCGGTAGGATATTAAATCCTGCCGTTGATGCCCTACTGAAATCGCATTCAGTAAATACGAGCATCAATTGTAACGGGGTGGCTATGTATGTTAAAGCAAAAGGAAAAATTCCCTACTGTCTTGGTGTATAATAAAAATATTTTACTCCCTTTAAAGACAGTTCAAAGAAAACGTCCTGCTTTTCTATGCTATCCACCACGACTCTGTCCCCAGCAGCCTCACTGAGGAGTCCTGTAAGGCAGGCGAAACCGGTCTGGGGAGAGAGTCGTGGTGGATAGCATAGAAAGCAGGACGTTCTCTTTAACTGTCTTTAAAGGGAGTAAAATATTTTATTATACACCAAGACAGTAGGGAATTTTTCCTTTTTGCTTTATATATATATATATATATATATATATATATATATATATATATATATATATATATATATATATATATATATATATATATATATATATATATATATATATATAATATAAAAGTGAATGATTCTTGAGCCTTGATATAAATACATTAATAAAAGGTAAAGTTCTTTGGGCATATGGCTCATTAATGACTGTAAAAATAAATAAATAAATAATAACCTGTAAGAATTCGGCTACTATGGTTTTTAAATTTCTTGGTGAGATGGCACCGGTGTCTGTATTTGTTAGTTCTGGGATACAGAAACAATATTTACAGTCAATCGGGGCATCATCAAGGTCTCTATCGACCTGAAGCGGTTTGACAAGTCTTAACGAAGACGAAACACGTGTCACCGTCTTGGTCGGGCCCGGGGTATTCCATTTTTATCGGAAAAAACTTAACTAAGAGTATATGACTCATTATAAAACGCATCTAAAAGTGCGTATATTTAAAACATTTATATAAAATAAAAAATGTATAAAAATTCTAAATAAAAATATAGTGCATGGGCCTGAAATGAAGTGGACTTTATAATAAGAACTTTTTTAAAACCTTTTAGGGGAAAGGGTTCTTCTTGACGAGTCTACCACCAATATTCATGCCGCCATATATGGAAGCGGCGTTTTAAACCAGCCAGTCAATGTTACAGTTCACGTAACCCCCCACCCCCAGTCCGAAACCCAAAAATGTGTTTGATTTTTATGGTTTCATAACTTTAATCCAAACTTTTTTTGGCAAAATGTTTAAAAATTGTATATTAAACATTGTGGTAAACTTGTCCGACAAAAAAATAACACGTTCACCCAGTCGGACACCCGAAACATTTGACATTGGCAGGCTGGGTTAAAGCGCCGCCTTCATAAATGGCGGTGTATATGTATATGTATATAATAAAGTCAATTTTATTACTTGCCCAGGGATAAATAGAAAATCGTTCATTATTCACTTATAATACCTATTGTATAATTTCTACTTCTATTTGTATATTTTTGTATAGTATTTATTTTAAAATTTTCGAATATTAATTTTCCCTGCTTTGTAAAAATTATTCTGTGATTGTGTAAATTTAACCCTTTAATGTTAAATGTAAAATTAGGGTCCTTCGAAAATCACCTCAAAAAAAACTGATGTACCTAAAAACCGTGTCTTTTTAGCAGAAATTTTGCTTATATCCATTTATTACTTACAAAAACAAACAAGAACATTGACAAAAGTTCAAATTACAAATCAGGTTCCAATTTTTTTATACATCTAGATTAATAAAAAATTTAAATATAATTGTTAAATGTAGGAGATTTAATGTTACTTAAAATTAAATGCAAAAATTGTTCTTAGTAAGTTATCTAAATATTTTTAAATTTTAATTTAAATGGGATAGGTTCGACCATTATCAAAGTAAATGCGAGTTTATGAGTAAAAGGTAAGATGGCTGGCTTCACAAATTTGTTATGTAATGTTCCCAAATTGCCCAATTCTTTTTCGCATTTAGTATGGTAATGATGGTAGAAACATTAGAGACATTTTGCACCTCTTAAAATAACAGACGTTTCTTGGTCTTCTTATGGCTATCGTTATTAAACATAACGATTACGGCAGCAGTTTAAAATAGAGATTTTGCAGCCTCTTCGAATAAATTTATCTTGCGTCTGCGCTTTCGACACATAACCTTATATTTACCTGTGGTTCACCGATTTTAAAGTTTACGAAAAATCACTATTCTCCATAAGTTATATATTGACATTTAAATATATGCAAATAATTCTCTTGATTTTGTTTTTCAAAGTAGATGTAACAGTACAGTATAAGCAAAACACAAAAAGTAAGGTTAGGTTTGGTAGTAGAATAAAAAGCAAGTGTGCCAGATTGTAACATGTAAATAGATTACTGATTTAAAACATCCTTAAAAATGCAAGTCCGTTTTAATTTCTTTACACTATTTTATTTTTCTTACTGCTATGGATTTTTCGCTAATTAGAGCCTATGTATCAATGATATTTTAATTAATACGGCATTAAAATGTCAACCTTCTTAAATAATTGATATTAAAAATTATACAATCCGACTACCACGCAGTTTAACAATAAGGATAACGATAACGATAAGCTCTTCGGTATTCATCCGTAATAAAAGGAGTCCGGTATGGTTAATAACGATAACGGATCATGTTTGCGTTACTGCGCAGACTCAGAATAACGTTAACCACAACGGAATTGCAAAATAAGAGGTGCAAAATGTCTCTATTTGTAACAGAAAAAAACTGTATTCCTAGTAATCCTTTTATCACTGCCACAGTATTTGTTTTGATTATTTTAAAGCCTATTTTTTAAAACAGGTTTTCAAATAGATGTATCATCCCATTTTTATTACTACTAATTCACAGTTGGACACAAAAACCCGACCTCAACTTAAAGGATTTGACTTTAAAATTTTATTAAAAAATTACCTGTTATATAATTCACGCATATACCAATAATTTTTGATCAAATGTTTCTCGTATCTCTATTAGTCTAAGATCTGAATAGGAAGCGACCTGCATCCATCTGTTCACCGGATAAAAACTAGTTTATATTAAATATAGTATTTAAACAATGGTATTGCTACTGGGATACCTAAAAAATTATGGTCAAGACTGTATTTGAATTAAAAAAAATACCTTAAAATTTTTTACACACCCTGTATAATGGCAATTTTTATTTATTTTTACTCTACATGACAATACTAATATATTACTTATTTTATATCCCTACGATTTTATAAATAAGGCAATTGAAAATTATTTAAATTTTGATTTTTTTTTATTTTGGTACATTCTGTATTATTTAAACATTCATATTTTACTAAAAAGGGTTTGCCATTATACAGGGTGTGTCAAAACTTCAGGGTATTTTATAAACTCAAGAATAGCTTTGACTAACTTTTGTTTAGATACTTTATTTAAAATAAAATAGTTTTTATCCAATAAACAGATGTGTGCAGGTTGCTTCCTATTCGGATATTTTACTATATTAGTTTGTGTGCAATCAACAAAAAACATCTTTTAATAGCTTTGTTCGCGGGTCTAGTAATGAACCGATTCTGAACCAGAACCGAACTGGTTTAGAATTGTTTTAAAGCGCATGTCTAGTTATTTATTAGTTCCGAATTTTTATTTACCGCGAACGATTTTCTATACAGCTGAGGATGTATTCTAACCTAGCCTTTTGGTTAGGATTTTTCATGGTTAAATTGGATACTATACAAAAAAATTAAATTCAAACAAAAAGGTAAATTGTTATACTGTCCAATGACACTCGAGGTCTCTCGGCGGAAGACGAGGAATTCCCTGCCACCTCTCGTTTTTAACATAAGTATGTGTATTTAACTAGGGATAAAATTCAAACAACAAGAAATGGTAAAATCTTGTAATATTGTCTATATTTTTTAATTAAATCTTTATTTATTTTATTGCATACATACATTCATACGGAATACAATTAAAAATCCTTTGTTTATATACGGTCAGAATCACAAAAATATAATAAAAAATATTCAGGTATATTAACCCGCAGAAAAAGTGGCAGAAACAAATAAACTGAAATACAACGGTTTATTTCTGTACCACAAAAACAGAAAACAGCTGACCATGTCGACAATGCTCATGAAATACCGAACTGAACTTTTAGTTCCAACAAAAATCCCAGGACTGCTAATCAGGTTACGAACCGGTAACGAACTGATTCAATTGTAACCCGCGAACACAGAACTGGTCGCTAAACAATTAATAATACATAAACCAAAACTAAAAATTCAGGATTTTACTAACCGCGAACGCTGCTTTTTCACTGCGCATGCGAATAGTCCCAGAACCGGTTCAGAATCGCACCCGCGAACAAAGCTAATATATTTTATCAGGTATAGTAAACATCTTTTTTTAATTTATAGGCATTAAAATTAGAACACAATTTCACAAATCAGATTATATTCTTAAACAGGTTTCTGTTTTTATGCCAAACTGTGATATTTTTAAGAAAAGAAATGTATCTATAGTTCGTCCACAAACCTGCCCTCTTAGGTTAACGATATTGTTAAAAAATAAAATATTTAACCCTTCGCTGTTGAATGGTTACAGATATAGTGTCCTTTAATTATAAAATGCAGATTTACTATTAAGGCATTTCACGGAATAATCTTATACTACCCTTAACACCTGGTACTACCGCGAATATTACATGTTGATAGGTCCGCCACAGCTTCAAGGCAAGTTGTATAAAACACAGTTGCAATAAGCTATTTTTAAACCACCCACGAGAATCTGAATTTCCTTTCTGAGAAGCATCTTCTGAAACTTATTTTACTCTATGGTTGTAAGTTAACTGGTTAGACCAGTTGATAACTCCCT
The DNA here is from genome assembly GCA_014170235.1 of Listronotus bonariensis. Taxonomy (NCBI): domain Eukaryota; kingdom Metazoa; phylum Arthropoda; class Insecta; order Coleoptera; family Curculionidae; genus Listronotus; species Listronotus bonariensis. The sequence goes on along the minus strand of JACEGR010001812.1, from coordinate 52,014 downwards.
TTTTGCATCAAAATATGTATAGTCGTTGGAATCAAATAAGAGAAATCATAAATGGTATCAAGTCCACGTTGACTCCAGCACAATTTTATAACGCATTTTGTCGGCGCCTTTTTGCGCTGATAGTCGGACAAAGCATGATAAAGGGTTTTTTATATATAAAAACTAGTGGCGATATTTTGTTTATGGTTTTATGATTTCTTTTACTTTATCCCAACGACTTTAAAGGATTTTTTTTGAACAGAACAGTTTAAAATTACTTGAATGGGTAATATAAAATATATTTTTTACATACTTGTTACAACTTATTTCGACTGTGTTTTAATTTTGAATTCATTATTACTAAATGTGAATGTGGAATATATAGGTTGTTTTTATATCGCGTCTGTACTGTCCCCCGCGATGCTATAATATAATGTATAAAACTGATTTCTTTTTTAATATGTCTATTATTAGTTATTTTCAAATCATTATAACTGGTGTTCGTGGAATATTTAACATTATTTGATGTAACCATAATTATAATCAACATTACACAACATAAACTTAAAATAACTAACATATTTAAAAAAGAAATTCGTTTTGAAAAATAAAAAAATGTAAAATAAATTAATTGGTGATAAATGTTAAATATGAATAATTGTTTGTAAATATAGATAGATTTTATTGTATTTTAGAAAATATTTTTAGTTGGACCGATGAAAAAGTGTTTTAAAACAATTGTAAATGTTTATATATTTCGTAGATTAAGTAAGTACTTTTATTATATAGTTTATGTAATATTTTTGTCTTTACAAAATAAATAACACTAGAAAATATTCTTTGTTTTATTCTTTCAAACATATTAACCTTCGATTATCCTAAAAATGGCGGTTTATGTATTATTAATTGTTTAGTGACTTTTATTTCAAAATATAGAAAAAAGTCCACTTACTTCTGTTGGTAACAACGTTCTAGTGCTGCAACCGGCCCATGATGACCGAATAAACAAGACGGCCATATTGAAAAATATATTGGCGTGACAAGTGACAATGGTAAAGTTCTCGCCAGTAGAGAAGATGCCACTTCTGTCTCACTTTCAATTATTCTCCTTTTTGTTGCTTCCACACGATGTAAACGACGCGTTTAGACAGCGATAGTTGATTGCCGTCTTTATTTGTATGACGCTTGTGGCATCTTTGTAACTGGTTTTTTTAGTCTACCAACAGTAGTGGTTGCTGGTGAAAAAATTAAGTTACTAATAAATTATTCATCGCACGATCGTCGTTTCATTTTACAGACTTCCCATATAACATTTTTGCCGGCGTTGTACATTTAATTTACTGGCATTGCCAACACTCTTTAATGGCAAGGCATTGGCAAAAAGGTATCAAAAAGACGCGAAAGTGGGCAATTGGCCGTTATTAGACCACGTGTTGTTAATAAGTTATTTGCAAAAAGATAACAAAAAGATACGGTCACCTTCGGTCGAAATTAACGTAGCTATTTTATTTTTATTTCCTCCAAAATATATAATAAACATTTTGTTTGACCTAATTTTTATTTGCATGATTTTTAACAATAAAATGTTATGAAAAGAACATTTCCTTTAAAGTATGTAAAAAACATAAAATAATGTTGTTTAGCTGCCATTATAAATAAAACAGATCAAAAAAATTGCTTTAATGTTAGTTAAATACCAATGTTAATAATATGGTTTAAAAAAGTATGAATATGCGTTGAAGGTTTGTCGTCAAAAATCCAATATTTATTTGCCTGCAACAAAAACGCGTGCTTTATTTAATCAGGATTTGTATGCTGCCATTTTTGTATGCTTGCCGGCAATTAGCCTGCATGTAAAATTTATTGGCAATTAAGTGTTTATTTAGGGTTGACTTTTTAATGCGTATAAGATGTTGGCATAATATTGCCACTAATCGCCAATGCTTTACCATCAATACCAATATGAAAATGTATATTGCCGGCAAATAGTGTTTGCTGGGTTGAATACAGAGTTGGTATTCTAGTTCTTTTATGAGGGATGTGGGTTACCAACGGGGTACACCTACTACAAGTTACACCAAGTACAGCTATCTGATGGTGTAGTTTGGGCTGCAGGGTGATAGGATCAAAATGCCATATTTTTATAGACAAGTTAAAATATTAAAAACTAATTGAAATTATGTAACGACGTTAAAAAATACTTTGAAAACATTGCGACCTTAAAAAAAGTCCTAAACAGGGTTGGATGGGACGACCGGGCAACCGGGCAAATGCCCGGTGGGCCGGTATAATGTAGGGCCGGTCGGGCCGCAGGCTCTTAACAAAGTTTTCGGCAATTTCGGTGACACAAATGCTTGCCTTTACATCGATGTCCTTCAGTCTCTGTCTATTATATCAAACAATCCAAATTTTAACGGTGATACTCGTGGAACTGCCAAAAACCTCTTAGATGGCTTAGTAAAATATGAAAATATTCTTTTAAATCAAGTGTTTTTAAAAGTATTCGCAGTTACGGGTCCTTTATCGCGTTATTTACAGACAAAGGGCTTAAACCTTCTTATTTGCAATTCTATGGTAGAAAACTCTATTCAAGAAATTAAGTCCATGCAGAGAAATATGACTGAAGTAGAAAAAGCTACGAATACATTTTTATCATGGGCCACTTCTGAACTTGAAAAACGAGACTTGGAACAAATAGAGAAATTCGTCACAGAACTAAAAAAATGTTTGACGAGAAAGCCGTTGACGAGCAACCTCAAACACAGGAAGATAAATTTCGAGTTGGAACTTATAATGTTCTTCTCGACGTCGCTTGTGAGTCTATGGTGTCTCGATTCGCAAAAAATAAAGATTTATGCAGAGATTTTTCTATATTGGACCTCAAATATTTTAAAGACTTAAAAACGAATGGATTTCCCAAAAATACAATGCAGTATATATTGCCTAAAATAAAAAAAATTGATAATACGGCAACCTTGGGTAGATTTTCTGAAGAACTTTCAAGTTTCATTAACAATTGGGATCAATACAAACTAAGCCTAAATGAACTTCCAAACACAAAACATAAGTATCATTTAGAGAATTTAGAAACGGTCGATGTGGAAGGACTGGAAGGTAAAGAAGACAATATTTTTGCACAAATATTGCAGAAACTTATTGCCAAAATTGTATAATCTGTTGTTACATAGTTATATTAAAATATAACATGTATCAAGAAGCTTATCCGATGTTGTCATTAGCTTATCAATATATTCTTACAATACCAATATCTCAAGTTAGTTGCGAAAGATCATTTTCAGTGCTAAAATACATAAAAAATCGGCTAAGAAATCGGTTATCCGATGACCTATTGGAGGCATTTATGTTAATGAATGTTGAAAAATCGGTATTGCGCCAAATTGAAAATGAGGAGATCAGAAATAAAATTGCAGCATCGAGATCATTATTAAAAAAATCATTAAGCTATGAATAATAACTAGCGTACCTACTGTTATATATTAAAATTTTGTACGATTTTTACTATTTTTAATTTGTCATTATTTGTGAAACATATTATATTAATAATATTAAAATATTAAAAATAGGTGGCTTCGTTTTCTTTACTGTGAAATTTTTGTGTCCAAATGAGGGCCGAATAAAAAAATATTGCCAGGGCCGGTTTGTTCGAGCCCATCCAACCCTGGTCCTAAACATATTCACAGTTGACTAAAAACTGTTTTTCTATAGTATTTATTTAGACTGTCAACGAATGGGGTTTACAAAAGGACGAATCGACAAATATTAAAAAAAAACAGTCAATCTTTATAAAAATTTGTGCTTGCAATAAAATATATGATTTACGAAGAAAAAATGTTAATTTTGTATATAGGGATCACTAAAACCAAAGATAATTATAAGTGAAACTAGAATTGTCTTTGCTAAAACTTAAATAACATGATTTTTCTTCGAGAGTAAACTGAAAATACCCTTATTTGTAATTTTTAAACAGAATGTCAATTAGACAATTTAAAGGTTTGATAAAAATAATAGAACAAAATTTTATTGAACTCTATAATTTTGCAAAAACACTTTTATGATATTCGGTTACAGCTAAAAAATTGTGTTGAGTATGATTTTGGGGGAAAGCAGGTGTTTTAAAAAAGCAAATTATAGCAGTTGTTTAGGTTTTTTTTATTAAATTTAAAATAATTAATTTTTATAAAACCAAAATCGGTTTATTGAAAGTTTTTTAATAGCCCTATAATATTAGTAAACTTATTATAAATGAATTTTTTAATTGATGTTTTCCTAAAAATTTAAAAAAGCTAGTTTACTTATCGGAAAAATAATGTTTCCCAAGTTTATGCGTGCCCTATATACAAAATCAATTTTTTTCTTCTCTGGTTATTATATTTTATTAAAAGGAATAATTTTTTTTTCAAGAATAATTTTTTCTTAAGGGGGCTAAGGTCAAATCGTACAAAAAAGCCATGTTTTCGTGATTTTTTCTGACGACACAGTTAAAATTTATTTACTCAACCAATGGTACATTAAAGTATGACATTCGAAGAATGTTTCATCAAATTTTACAAAAAAATATTAAAAAAATACGGCAATGGCAGCAATTGTTCGGACGTGTCTCGAAAAAAGCTTGAATTGCGGTGCCCCTCATAACTTGGTTCTGGATCATCCGAAATCAAAAAATCAAAGTTCATTCGTTAGATAATAGTTTTCCCAGGTAACGCTGTCGAGTTTTTTTCCAAATTTTTTCATTTTTTCGAACACTTTGAAGTGAAAAACACAATTTTGTGGGAAAAAATCGGCTAATTTGTTATTGCAAAATCAAAATTATGAAAAAAAAACTCGACAGCGTTACCTCGTAAATGATGTACAGAAATAGTGTTTAAAATTTCAAAAGGATCGGTGCAGTAGTTTTGGAGTTATCAGGGGCACCGACTTTGAAAACGTGAGTTGTGAATTGAATACCTTACACCCCCTTAAACCAATGCGCTTAAAAAAACTCGTACAGCGTTACCTCGTAAATGATGTACAGAAATAGTGTTTAAAATTTCAAAAGGATCGGTGCAGTAGTTTTGGAGTTATCAGGGGCACCGACTTTGAAAACGTGAGTTGTAAATTAAATACCTTACCCCCCTTAATAAATAAAATTTTGTATCAATGTTTCCTATCCCTGGACAGTCTGGTATATAATAAATTTTTGGTGTATGTCACGTCATCTAGAAGCGTCTTGTTAAACTGTGTATAAACTTAATTTAGAAATCATAAAGAAAACTAATGTAACGGCAAAAGAAAGAAATCTACACGATTTCCTTAAACACATTTTATAAGCTTCAGTTTAGCAATGTGCGTAGAGATGGCTCTGACCGCTAATTAAAACTAAAAACATAATTTCATTTGTTTGCATCACGGTGTGGAGTGACAATATTTATTACGGGACTATATAAATAGTCAGTAATTAAATATTTTATTAATAAGTAAGCCAATAAATCCCCAAATTTATTACAAGTTATTTACAAGTTTGTAAATTTGAACATTTGCAACTAAAGTTCATATGTCAGGATGGCCGAGCGGTCTAAGGCGCCAGACTCAAGGTTTCCTTGCCTACTCAGTAGGTTTCGAGCATTCTGGTCCTCTCTGAGGGCGTGGGTTCGAATCCCACTTCTGACATAACTTTTTTTATAAAATTTTATTACTTTGTATATAGTCATTTATAAGAAGATTTTTTTTTATATACTGCCGTCCAACGAAGAAAAAAGCAAGGACACTCAAAGCTCTAGCGGAAAGTGTCGTATAACAAGTACCACACAATACAGTGTCTCCTAGGGTCAACACCAGCCCCCTGACTTGGAAATTCTTTCCAAGCCAGGCATATCCGTGCAAAACAAGGGACCACCCAAGTTGAACACGAGGAACAATAATATGTAATAAAATAATGAGATATGTATTGAAATTAAAATATGAAATTAATAAACGAATCGGAGCCTCAGTGAGGTATGCCGATAAAAAGCAAAGCAAAAGCAAAGAAAAAACAACGTATGTTATATGTATTATCACAATATGCACAACACACCATATTTTTCCATTAGAGGAAAGTTATAAGGTAAATTAAAAAAAGTCCTTTAAAGTGTAAAACATGGGCATCGTTAACAAATTTGTTTGGTCATCAAAATATCCCCGAGAAGAAAAAAGGCACTTGCCCTCACCGTAACGTAAATATTAAAGGAAAGCAACCAAATATGTAATAACATTTTGTTTTTTGCACATAATTAGCATAAAAATTATAAATAAAAAACTTTTTGTAGTAATTATATTTTGTAAATTTATTTAAATCGATTTATTATTAATTTTAATTATCGGCTTAACCACGAGGGGGCCTGGGGGACGGGCCCCTTCCAGGGTGTTGCCAGGCTCCTCCTAGGTCCCCTCCAGGCTTAATGGCTAGTTACGCCTATGATTATAATTAAGATTTAAAAAATAAGAAATGATGATGGTAGCTAAATATGGAATAGGTACCACAAATATGGAATACTATAACAGTAGACTGAGCAAAAAAATCGGCTTTTATTTATTTATTTATTATTTTTTTTTTTTGAAAAATATATATGAAAAATATTGTTTAGGGTAACAAAAAGAAAATATCGTAAAAATTTGAGCCCTTCCCATATAACATTTTTTGCCGGCGTTGTACATTTAATTTACTGGCATTGCCAACACTCTTTAATGGCAAGGCATTGGCAAAAAGGTATCAAAAAGACGCGAAAGTGGGCAATTGGCCGTTATTAGGCCACGTGTTGCAGATAAAGTGATGGCATCCGTCATTAATAAGTTATTGGCAAAAAAATGCGTTTAATATGATGGCATCCATCATTAATAAGTTATTGGCAAAAAGATAACAAAAAGACACGAAAGTGGGCAAATGCAGATACTCCCAAGCAGCAAGCTGACGTCTTATTGACGAAAATTGTCGCATATACTTTTTTAAAAGCTAAAATGATATATTTTATTTGAAAATTAAAAAGGAAAAATCTCCTTACTGCATGCAATTTCCTTGCAATGCAAAGTACCATCTCTCGGAACACTGTCCAACTTGGAGATGCAGATTTGTAGACTAGCCTAAGATTTTTCTTTTAAAGCTAAGTGAGATCACCTACCGCAGACCGCTCTCGAAATATTTTTGTCTAATGGGTACGGTTTAGACGATAAAAAGCGAAGTTATTGCAGAAACGTAGTAGTTTATTGTCCATTACGCCATCTATCGGTATGTCAAAAAAACTATTAAATATATATAATATTTTTCATTAACACGTCTTTAAAACTTTAAGAAAGTTCCTAACAGTCTACTTGAATATCTTGCCTTCTCGACTAGCCATCACCAATTAATTACACAACACACACTTATTAGGTAATGAATACATTTAATTATGTCTATTAAAAAACTCTTTCCTTTAAAAAAGAAACTAAAAGGCTAGAAAACCACGTAGAAAACAAATGCACAAAACGGTCACCTTCGGTCGAAATTAACGTAGCTAATTTTACCATCATTTTATTTGTTTAGCTGCCATTCTAAATAAAACAGATCAAAAAATTGCTTTAATGTTAGTTAAATACCAATGTTAATAATATGGTTTAAAAAGTATGAATATGCGTTGAAGGTTTGCCTTTAAAAATCCAATATTTATTTGCCTGCAACAAAAACGCGTGCTTTATTTAATCAGGATTGGTATGCCGCCATTTTTGTATGCTTGCCGGCAATAAAATTTATTGGCAATTAAGTGTTTATTTAGGGTTGACTTTTTAATGCGTATAAGATGTTGGCATAATATTGCCACCAATTGCCAATGCTTTACAATCAATGCCAATATGAAAAATGTACATTGCCGGCAAATAGTGTTTGCTGGGTTAATATTAATATTTAAATGCCTTTCTCCTTGAATTTATGTAGTTTGGAATGGGCATTAAAAAAAACAAACCCCTCTGATTGCGTGTGTTAGTTTCCATTTAAGAGAAATTATTCTATGTTGGGGATACTATTCCATATTTGTCATTTTCCTCTAGTACCAATACCAGATCCTATTTTTGTTTTAAGTTACAAAGCAACAAAGCAACTGAAATACAAAGAAAATCGGAAAATGAACGGAAAATAAATTTCGCACAGGCTTAGAAAGCCATAGAAATTTTTTTAGTGTCATCCTTTATTAAGAAGTAGTAACACTTAACCAAAATGACAAGTCTCTATATCTAATAATAACCAAGATATTTTCTAATTACAACAAAATCCTGACACCCTGTATTTCAAATCGGCACAGTAGAATTGATACAAAAAATCCTATAAAATGGTCAGGAAGCCACAAAAAAATTCAAAATGCGAAACAGTGTAATCAGTGCATTTTACAGCGTTTAGTTTGTGGCCTACATAAATCTATAAAGTAGCGTAAACAAGATTTGTTATTTTTTGAAAAATGGCGAGTTTAAAAATGTGTCAGCTCTTCTATCTCCTAAATTTTTATCACCATTGCATCCTTCCAAAAATTTTGTGAGTGCTTCTAGAAGTGATGGAAGACTTTCAAATATACAGATAAAAAGGTAAATAAATGAAATTAAAATTTTGTCGTTGTATATTTAAATAAACTCACATAATTACATATTTTTGAAATTTTTGTAAAAGGACAAACTCATTTTTTAATATATTGACATATACAGGGTGTTTCCTAATTGCGGTAAAAAATTTGGTAATTTTCTAGAAACCTGCGGCAACTCCGATTTGGACGAAATTTGGTATACGGGGTTTTTTGGGCGCTGATCATGAATCTGAAATTTTTGGCGGAAACGTTTTGTTCTTGAGATAGTCATCATCAGACTTGATATTTAAACTAATCCTATTTTTACAATATTCCCCCTTCTTTTGCACGCAATTCTTGATTTCAAGCTAAGTGGCACACAATATTTGATTTTCACATTTTAAAACCCCGTTTTTTACGTATTTTACATTATTTTTGCAATACATTGCATAGCTATACTTTGAATCATTTTAATCCCAGTGTGCCATGAAGCCCTATGTGTATGTATGGTTGCCGCATTATCAAAAAAATCCACGCAATTTAATGCAAAAATGATGTAAAAACGTAGAAAAATGGGGTTTTAAAAGGTAAAAATCAAATATTTTGTGACACTTTAGCTTTAAATCAAGAATTGTGTGCAAAAAGAAGGGTAGTAGTGAAGTAGTAAAAATAAGCTTAGCGCAAATTTGAACTTTGATGATGAATATTTCGAGAACAAAACGTTTCCGCCAAAAAATCTTTCAGATTCGTAATCAGCGCCCCAAAAACCCCCGTATACCAAATTTCGTTAAAATCGGAGTTGCCGCAGGTTTCTAGAAAATTACCGAAAATTTAAGGGTGTATTCTTGAACCAATTTAATGAAAAAAGGTATATATGTCCGGAAATGGTTTGTTTCTAATGCTGCGTCCAGACTTGCAACAATTCGCCGCGCCGAATAGCGCGCCACCTAGCCCCACATAGCGCAAACGTGGACGTGGACGGAATACACGACGTTTCAAGGGCTTGGCGAATGATTTCGCGGTGATTCAGAGCTTGTCGGTTTTTTGCATCAAAGGAGTGTACAGGGTGGCTCCTTTTCGTTGACTTTGCAGGGTAGGGCGAAAACTAAAAGAGATATAACAAATCTGATTGCGCAATCTCGATTTCGATTTTTGAAACAAGTTCAGTGGTGAATCTAAACCATGGGTAACTCGATTCGGTAATAGTTCGATATAGCGGTTTTCGCTATTATAAGAGATTTTCGAAAAATTCTTTTTCAGGGGGTTTATATAGGTCGATTATGACACAAATCTGTGTACGGGTTTTCCAAAATCCATTTCTATAATTTATTATTAATAAAAAATATTTACGGGACGCTGGAGTGAACAGAAGTGCTGGGTGGGAACAAAACAGTATAAATCCAACGTCAAACACAAAAAAACATTAATACACTGCACTCGGGGCACATGAAAAATGTAAATTAATTTTGAAAAGTATTAAATTTTTCGAAAAACTATCCCACACATATGAGATATCTCGTCCGCCATTAATTAAAGAAGGAAAATTCATTTTGGTCAGCTGATACCATGAAGTTCGTCATTATAAAAATGACAGTCTTGATAGAAGCAGCGTTGCCAAACTTCTTATGAAGAATTAACACCAAGCCTATTTCGGGGATTATCCACCATTTCCATGAGAAACAATGGTATTTTTTGTAGAAATGCCTCCTTCTTTATGTTTAGGTATTTTCCTTTTTTCTCTACAAAAAACTACTACATTGTGTAGAAGTTAGCATCCATATAAGCATACGAAATGAGAAGTTCGCAGGTTTTGGACGTGGAAAATTTTTTCCACGACCAAAACCTGCGAACTTCTCATTTCATAAACTACTACGTTTCTGCAATATCTTCGCTTTTTATCGTCTAAACCGTACCCATTAGACAAAAATAATTCGAGAGCGGTCTGCGGTAGGTGATCTCACTTAGCTTTGAAAGAAATATCTTCGGCTAGTGTAAAAATCTGCATCTCCAAGTTGGACAGTGCTCCGAGGGATGGTACTTTGCATTGCAAGGAAATTGCATGCAGTAAGGAGTTTTTTCCTATTTTAATTTTCAAATAAAATATCGCATCATTTTAGCTTTTTAAAAAAGTATATGCGACAATTTTCGTCAATAAGACGTCAGCTTGCTGCTTGGGAGTATCTGCATTTGCCCACTTTCGTGTCTTTTTGTTATCTTTTGCCAATAACTTATTAGGGATGGATGCCATCATCTTAAACGCATTTTTTGCCAATAACTTATTAATGACGGATGCCATCACTTTATCTGCATCACGTGGCCTAATAACGGCCAATTGCCCACTTTCGCGTCTTTTTGATACCTTTTTGCCAATGCCTTGCCATTAAAGAGTGTTGGCAATGCCAGTAAATTAAATGTACAACGCCGGCAAAAAATGTTATATGGAGTGTTAGGTTTTTTAGGTTTTTGTAAAGTTTAACACCCTGTATCTTTGGAAAGAAAAATTTGAGGACCTATGTTTATATGAACTTTTTTCATAAAATTGGCTCAGGAGTACGCTTCTATATTTTCTTCCCGCAAATAGGAAACACCCTGTATAGGTACAGACAGAAATCAAATCTTCGCCAATATAAAAAATGATTATCTGACTACACCACTGCATTCTACATAAAAAAAAGTATGTAAAAATCCGTTTTTACTTTTATAGTAAGTTGTCAGTCAACTGAGATACAAAGGGTACGTGAAAATTGCAATATTTTCAATCTCACCCAGTAGCTAAGAAAGTAAGAGGGCTATAACGGCATTGTTTGTGACAACTTTCGTTTTACAATAGTTACTTATTATACAAGGTTGTGTTGTCTCTCGACGTGAAGCGGAGGAAATAAACAATAAACCGAGAGCTAAAATCCAACATTTTCCCCGTGTATATTACACTTTTTTGCTGTGATGAAAAAAAAACACGACTTATTATTGAAAAAATGTCCATTTCATTTTAACAGTTTTGTTTTGAAACAGAAACGTTTCCACCATGCATTTATAAATGCAATGGCTATTAACACGTATCTTTTTTCGGGTCAGAACACATCTACCACCAAAACACTGTCCACATTGAGCACGAATTCCCTTTGATGCACTACGTTTATATCGAATAGTTGAAGCTAGCTTGAATTAAAGCGGTTTTTAAAAGTGGCTTGAAAAAAGCGATATAAACGCGCTTGAAAGTGACTTGAATTGTTCAAGTCAAGCCTGAAAATAAGTAGGGTTGACTTCACTGAAGCCGATTAGAAACACGATATAAACGATTCAAGCGGGCTTAATAACTGCCTAACTTCAGATGAATGCTTCCTCGAACGTCATCAGTGTCAATTTCATATATGATTTTGACATTTTTATACAAAATATGAGTGGAAAAACAGGTGAAAAAACTTTAAAACACGCTCACACCAACAACAGCACACAAAACGGAACAAATTAAAAAGTGAGGTTTGTTTTTAATTTGATGTCTACTGTGAAGTTAGACGCAAAACTGCCGCATGCGAACGACGATGACCTGAAATGTGCTTGACCTCGATTTTTAATCGACTTTCAAGTCACCGAAATAAATACGTAGACTTGAAAATCGCTTCAAAGCCGCTTTGTTTTCAAGCCAGCTTGAACTATTCGATATAAACGTAGTAATGGACCTACAACGCGCTGCTCGGTCTGAGCGTATTCGCCGAATAAAAATGCACGTTCGGTTCGCTTCGAATTCCAGTACACATCAGGATGCTCGTTCCGTTCGCATTGTGCTTATTCGGATTCGTGCTCAAGTGTATACGCGGCTTTACAACTAGAACAAAAATTTTATTTTTATGTTGTTCCAGGCCAAATATAGTAAAAAATTAGATTTTTCTGAAAATACAAATCAAACATATAAACAATTCTCCACGGCTGCAAATATTTTACCCGAGATTAAAATTGAAAGAGCATGTGATCACCAGTTTTATAATAATGACGTGAAATTTGATGACAATGTAAATTTTTTCACGAAAAGCAGTAATACGTTAGAGATCAACACACCAAATAAGCAGGATTTGGCAAAAATGGTTTGAAACATTTTAAACGTAACGCAATGATTTTAGGAAAAGGCACTTTTGGTACTGTCTTTAGAGGGAAACATAAAGGTAACCCATATAACATTTTTTGCCGGCCATGTATATTTAATTTACTGGCATTGCCAACACTCTTTAATGGCAAGGCATTGGCAAAAAGGTATAAAAATGACACGAAAGTGAGCAATTGGCCGTTATTGGGCCACGTGATGCAGATAATGTGATAGCATCCGTCATTAATAAGTTATGATAAAAAATGCATTTAGGATAATGGCATCAATCATTAATAAGTTATGCCAAAAAATGCGTTTAGGATAATGGCATCCATCATTAATAAGTTATTGGCAAAAAGATAACAAAAAGGATCGTAAGTGGGCAATTGGCCGTTAATGGGCCACGTGTTGCAGATACTGTGATGGCATCCATCATTAATAAGTTATGATGAAAAATGCGTTTAGAATAATGACATTTATCATTAAATAAGTATTGCAAGTTTTATAAGGTAAAAGTCCCAAAAGTTAAATAACATATTTAGAATTTTGTAATCGAAAAAATAAGAAAAAACGCAGGAAAAGTTTATTATTAAGAAAATTACATAATATATCAAAAGAAAACACTTTAAAATAGTAAGTCTTCAAGGGAGACTCAAGTTTTAGATCAAAAACATAGGGAGAAATATTTTAAAGAAGTTAAATGTCAAAAAAAAACTATTAAATATATATAATATTTTTTATTAACACGTCTTTAAAACTTTTAATAAGGCAACTTCCTAATTTTATATTATTTTTTTAAGAAACTACAATCTTAAAAGGTTTTAAACAAAATGTTTACAGCTCCTTACAGTCTACTTAAATAACTTGCCTTCTCGACTAGCTATCACCAATTAACCACACAATACACTAATTAGGTAATGAATATACTTAATTATGTCTATTAAAAAACTCTTTTTAGAAAACCACGTAGAAAATAATTGCACAAAGCGGTCAAACAAAAGCAATTTTTCTTCACCTGTTAAAATCGTCAAATCTTGTATTTCAGCTAAGCGGGAAATTTGAATTTTCCACCTTCGGTCGAAATTAACCTTGCTAATTTTACAATTATTTTATTTTTATTCTCTTAAAAATACATAATACACATTTTGTTTGACGTAATTTTTATTTGCATGATTTGTAACAATAAAATATTATGAAAATGCCATTTCCTTTAAATTATGTAAAAAAACATAAAATAATGTTGTTTAGCCGCCATTATAAATAAAACAGATCAAAAAAATTGCTCGAATGTTGGTTAAATACCAATGTTAATAATATGGCTTGAAAAGTATAAATATGCGTTGAAGGTTTGCCTTCAAAAATTCAATATTTATTTGCCTGCAACAAAAAGGCATGCTTTATTTAATCAGGATTGGTATGCTGTCATTTTTGTATACTTGCCGGCAATTCGCATGCATGTAAAATTGATTGGCAATTGAGTGTTTATTTAGGGTTGACTTTTTATTGCATATTATATGTTGGCATAATATTGCCACCAATTGCCAATGCTTTACCATCAATGCCAATATGAAAAATGTATATTGCCGGCAAATGGTGTTTTCTGGGAAAGATTTTTTTTTAAAGAATATTTTTAGTATGGTTTTTTTATAGGTGGCCAATGTCTCGAACTTTTCAGGATCTTGTCATGTATTCAAGCAAGAAAGCATAAACTGCCTGTGGCACTGTGCCTCTTTGTCTAGACTTTTCTAAACGCGTGTGTGGTTCAATTGCCATTTTTTACCGGCAATTCTTTACAGGGTGATCAAACTTAAGTCGGCAATATTTCTAACTTCTTTATTATTGGAGACACAAAATTGGTTAAATTAGTAAAGTCGTAGGACTTTTTCGCTGATTAACGTGCTGCCGACAGAAAAACAATTAAACATCAGGTTTTCAATTAATTGCCAAACATGTATTTTTTTACTAGAATACCCTGTATATTATATCACCATTCGAAAGATATATCACAGAGCTTTAAAACAATTTAACATGTTAGTTATCCAATTTTTACTAGTTTTGAAAATATAGTTATCCTCAGGAATTTAATAGTAAACTGGCACTTTTTAATGAAACACCCTGTATATTGCACTACCATTTAACAGTCAGTTTAAAAAGCTTTAAGCAAATACCACATCACTTTTATAGTTTTGGAAATACGGCCACCAAAATCTGAAAATTATGTTAAATTATCGTTATGCCTACAGCTCCAAGTTATAAGCACTAAGTTAAGTGTCGTAGGTAAAATGAACAGTTTATAGATCTTTTAAAAGGTGATATGATATACAGGGTGTCATTAAAAAAAAGGACAATTTAAAAAAAAATCAAAAACCCAATTTTCAATCGTTTTTCGACGGCAGCACGTTAATCAGCGAGAAAATACTACAACCTCACTAATTTCTTGACTTTGTATCTCCAATAATAAAGAAGTTAGCAATAGTGCCGACTTACAGGGCCGGATTTAGGTCTGGGAGGCTCCGGGGCCAACGAGCGTGTGGGGGCCTCCTTATCGAAAAAAAAATGTCCTCATCAATAACATTATTTTAATTTGCTGAGCCCATCAACTAATGTGTATTCCTCTTTCCTTCTTCCTGGGAGTGTGGGGCCCCAAATTTGTGGGGGCCCGGCGCCATGGCCCCGCCTGGTTTCCTTTAAATCCGGCCTTGCCGAATTAAGCTTAATAACCCTGTGTAAAGGGTGTTTCCTCTAACTACAGTTCAAAACTTAAGAGAATAATTTCTTATGTCTTTTTGCGAAAAAAGTTTTTATGAACATATGTCCGGACTTGCTTTATTTCTAAGACACTGTTAAAGTTTAAAAAAGAATATTTTAAAAATATCTTAAAAATCCTTTAATTGATTTAGAATAAATTTTATACACTTTTAAAGTAATAAGGCGCTTTTAAAGCTCTATTGAGAATAAGTATATGTCCAGTAGTGCGCACCACAGCCAATATTATTAAGAAACAAAAGTACGCCATTGAAATTTTATGGTTTTAATATCTTTTCCAGATTAAGCAACTTTTAGTCTCATTTATTTTTTCGTATCTGGTTTCGTTTTTGGGAAAAAAAATCCTAGAGCGACATTAGGATTCACCCTTTAAAGGCAAAAGTAATGTTGTTTCCACTTATAGCCCGGAAAACAAGAGTTTTAGGTTGTCTGAATTTTTTGATATGTTGTCCGTTCCTCCTCTTTCGGGTAGATCCTCGGCTGTCTAGCTAGCAGTAGCGGTTGCGTTGGCGCCCAGCTGTCACCTTGACATTTAGAACTGTCACTGATATGTCAAAAATGCAGACCCTGGTCTTATATCCAAGTTTTATCAAAATATACCGAACTTTTCTGAAGTTAGAAGGGGGTCGACTGTATAATTAGCAATGAGAAAAGTGTCTAACAAACAAAAAAAAAGTTTAGTAAACCTGTCTAAAGACGAAAAATTGAAAATTAGGTTTCCTTAAATGTTTTCAAAACCTTGTATTAATACCTGTACAGGTAGGATGCGAACTAATCAACTTAACCACTACCGCCAGCCAGACAGCCCAAGGTCTATCCAGAAGAGGAAGGAGAACAACACATCAAAAAATCAGCTGACTTAAAATTCTTTTGCGAAAACGTTTCTACCTACAATACTATTATATTTTATTTAATTTTTAGGAAATTTAGTTGCTGTAAAAATAGTTTCCAAAAAGAGTCCACAAGGGAAGAAAATGCTTTGTGTTTAAATCACAAGAATATTGTTAAAATTTTAGACATTATCAGGAATCCAGATCATCAAACTTATTGTCTTATAATTATGGAATATTTACCGAATTGTAAAAATTTACAAAATGTTCTTGAGAATTTACACACGGAAAAACCTGATTTGACAAACGAGCATGTTAAAAAATTAGGCAAAAGTTTTTGTTTTGATATTACAAAAGGATTACATCATTGTCATAGCAATGGTATCTTACATTTGGATTTGAAGCCAAAGAATATTTTGGTAAATACCGAAAATGTGTGTAAAATATGCGATTTTGGAAATTCTGTGAAAATTGAAAAGATTTGGGATCGTTCAAGCATAATGTAAGAGTAACATAAAGTATTGCAATTTATAAATTTAAATAAGTCAACTTTGTTTCCAAATCATGTCCTAAAGTTTTAAGTATACAGCTACTGCCGCTATATTTTCTGCACTACGTGCTGGATGTGGCTCATTTGGTCAAGAATTATCCAATAATGAAAATTGGAGTTCAAATTTTTGTGAAGTTACAGCCAATATTCTGGACCATAAGTTGCCCGAAGCGTACGAAACACATTTCTCGTAGAACGATGATTTTCATAATACAGTTAAACAAGTTTTAGACGTTGTGCCGAGGGCTAAGTCTTTCCGGGATAAATTGTCAAACAGTACTTAGCACAAATAGCATAACAGTTTGAAATTTGGATCCTCTCATTTATCCAAAAATACGTACTAGAAAAAGTACGTCTAAATAAATCACCCCTTTTTGCTATTATTTTCGTTGATATCACAGTTTCTCAAAATTTTAATTTTAATTTTTGTATAATATTAAATTACCTGTAAAAGCAAGCAACTTAAAACTAAGGGGTTATAGAACCAGAGCTAGTGAACCCTTTAAGTAACGTTACACCTGTAAGGCTACAAATTTGTGAAGTAATGAGTTATAGCATGCTAAGTACGAAAATCATCACCTGACAGGCATTAGCCGTGCACATCATCACCCTGTTTATTTTTAAATGTTTATAAAAATAATAAAACAAAAAGCTTTTAGCTGTAAGCTTGAAATTTTTCTAGGATTTAGTTCATTCATAGTAAGACTTAAAAAAAAATTGACAGGCGTTTTTGATGAGCATAAGTACCTGCCAGGCAAACTGAAAGGTTTGGCTGATTTAGATGGCCATATTTCCAAAGCTGCTTTGGTCCCAAAAACCCAAAAATTCAAATTAAAAATCGATATTTTGGTGGCAAGTCTGCCACAATATTATCAATAAAATTAAGCCTAATGCTTAGACCTGTAAATATAATAGAAATTATACGAGTACCTGTAATTTTTGGGATTTCAATGGCCATATTTCTAAAAGTTCTAGACAGATATGTATATCAAATGTGGTATTGTTTTTAGGTTTTAAGAAGACTTGGGCCTTTTTTAATGGTGGCAGTGATACAGAGTATTTCTTTTTAAAAAAGTTTGTCACTTAATTTTTCTAACTTTTTGATAAATAAAAGTGATATCAATATGTTTAACAGATATCTTCTTTTAGGGTACAATTATGTACACAGCTCCAGAAATCTTGTTGGGAAAAAGCCAACAACAAAAAGTGACATTTATTCGTTAGGGCTAATTTTTTGGCAAATTAAGTACCGAAAATGTCCTTTTAGAAATTACGACAGTAATGAAGCAATTATTTATAATGTAAGTATACTGTTTTGACCTTCGATTATTTATTTAATAAATAATAGTTTAAAAAAACACGCTTTTATATGCAACCGATCTAAAAATTAGAAAATAATTTTTCATTAAAAAAATATTGTCACTTCAGAGTAAAAAGCGTGGGGTGCTTAATATATTAAATGTTATAATTATTATATTTGCCAATATCTATGAGGGAAAAGTTATGAAAAAATAGTAAAATGCACCCCACGCTTTTTACTCTGAAGTGACAATATTTTTTTAATGAAAAATTATTTTCTAATTTTTAGTTCGGTTGCATATAAAAGCGTGTTTTTAAGTTTTTAAACTATTATTTATTTTTCATTTTTTAGTTCGATATGCATGTATGTGTGTATGTATGTAATAATGCTCCAGTTTATTCACTAAAAAAATTCCTTCGCCATTTGTCAAGAGGTAGCTAACGTTCCTGAGAAAAGTTTGGTATGTTGCCAAAAGATGGCAACACAGGTGTTGTTTTTATAATATAAAGGATTTTTTTTTCCTGGCGATCTAACCAGGATAACGGGATACTGTTTGCAGATTATTGCATTGTCATGGGTCCTTAATACGTGTGCAAAGTTTCAAAGAAATCGAATAGCTGGAAGTTGGTAAAATTAGGCTCAAAGATTCCGTTACATAGATAGATAGATAGATGGATAGTTACAACCCAAGTTAATAAAAAGCGTGTTAAAGAAGTGGACTGTATAACACTTTTCTTTCTATATTAACTACAATTACTAACTATTAAAAATGCTTATTGTTCATAATACTTTTGGGAGGCACGCCTAACCCAAGATCATTTGACTAGGTAAGGTTGCCTCATTACGTCACATATGTACCGCACTGCTGGTTCCTTGGCGCCAACATACCAAACAAGGATGTCTAATAATTTATTAATAGGAAATAAAGAAGTTACGGTAACAACTGGTATTAACAGTATTTAAAAGTATGTCTTTAATATTGACAAAAAACACAAACTACACTGTTAAAAACTTCATTAAATAATGAGCAAAATACATATGTGACGTATGGTCCGCCATGTTGCAAGGCTTACGAGACAACCTTACCTAGTCAAACGATCTTGCGCCTAACCGTCATCTCAATGTTTCAATTCGAAGTCCCTGAAGTCCCGTCTGTAGTCTGACGTCTCCACGCATCGGACCGCGCCGCATACGCTTCCAGCCGCCTTGATCGGTGGTACCCTCACGTCACAAAATATGCGCACCATGATGTGTTTTATAGACAGGGAGATTTAGCAAATTTATTGTTTATAGCCTATATGCACGAACATATACAATTTAATAATTTTCTTGATTTAATATATTTTTTACCATTTCGGATTTAGGTTAATGCCCTGATGATTTTTATATACAGGGTGTCCGCTAATTAATGGTACACAGAATGCCCACATATTCCTTATGTCAAAGTATTAAGATTTAACCAGACATAACTATATCTAAAAGGTGATAATAAGGAAGATTCAGGGTTTCAAAGTGATTTTTTTTTACATTCATCAATTTTTGATATGTTTCAAATATTTTAGTAAAACTCGATATCAACGGGTTTTTTGACATGGGCTATTCAGATCTGATATTAATTTTTATGTGTAAACTAAAGGTGTGCTACTTTGTATGTACCATCTTAGTAAACCAGCAAACTCTTCTATGCTTTCTACACAAAAAAGGTACACTTAGCAAGAATCCGCTCCGAGAGACCGTTTTCAAGATATTTGCATTTAAGTGTTTTAGTGCAACCAAAAAGTACAATATGGAAGAACATATTCAATCATTCGTTTATGAGGCAGCTGTAGTGATGACTAATAGGTACGCTGCTGTTTTTAAAGGCATTTTTGGTTGCACTAAACCACTTAATTTAAATATCTTAAAAACGGTTGCTTAGAGCCATTTTTACAGGTATACCTTCTTTGCAGTGTTGGATTTACCAGCAGGTCGCGTAGGCTGAAGTCTAGGGTGGCAAATTTCTAGGGAGCGGCAAATTTAC
The DNA here is from genome assembly GCA_014170235.1 of Listronotus bonariensis. Classification (NCBI taxonomy): domain Eukaryota; kingdom Metazoa; phylum Arthropoda; class Insecta; order Coleoptera; family Curculionidae; genus Listronotus; species Listronotus bonariensis. The sequence goes on along the minus strand of JACEGR010001812.1, from coordinate 31,930 downwards.
TTCATAATTAATTATTTATTTCGATTTAGAAACATTGTAGGATTAGAAAACTGTAAGTTAGGACGTTTTAGACAAATTTAAATAGTGTAGTCAGTCCCCTCTGGTTAACATATAAAAATTAATATTAGACCTGAATAGCTCATGTCAAAAAACCCTTAGTTACCGAGTTTTTTAAATATTCAAAACGTATCAAATGTTATCATGATAAATTTATTTTTATTTTCACTTTGACACCCTGTATCTTTCTAAGTATCAAATTTTGAATAAAGGTATGTTTGATTAAATTTTATTATTTTAGCATTGGTAATCTGTTTTTTTTTGTACTACTAATTAGCGGACACCCTGTATATTTTTATGTAAATTATTAGGTCTCTAAAAGGCGCGGAAAAATGCTATCACAAGTTCCCAAAGTTAAAATATGATGATCTAACTGAACTCAGCTCAGTCCAAAATTGGATTATTTGGGAGATACAGGGTGTCAAAAATGTATTCTCGTTTTAGTTTCTTGTAAATAATTTTGTTAATAATAGGTGTATTGTCACAATATATCCCTACGAAGAGCGATAGAGCTTTTTATATGAAGTACTGACATTATTTTGACTCTTTATCACCCCTATCATTTATGACCTTACCTATATACAGGGTGGCCCACCATATTCGACACGGTCTGTAGCTGGATAACCATGGGGTTTTAAAAAAAAGTAAATATAGAAACATATACAGGTCGGATAAGGCCACAGTATAAAATTATTTTACTCTATACAGGATGTCTCAAAAAAGTGTGACGTATCAAAGTTATATTCTTTTAACTGGAACACCCTATATTTTATGACGGTTTTAGATTCTACATAAAAAATAACTCAAGTTTGTTTATAGTACTAAGTGTCTAATTTTATCCGTTTTTGTGATATTTGATTTTTTTCAAAATGCAGGGGTGCAATTAAATTTTTTTACATTAACAATATAAACTCCTTAAACTTTAAAATTTGTTACAAGATTAGGAAAAGTCTGCCTTATCATACGTAGGTCATATCGAGATCATAGATTATACAGGGTGATCAAAAAATAATTTCAATTTTTAGAAAGTCAAATTGCAATATCTCTCTTATTTTAAATGGAACACCCCATATTTTTTTACACCACATGATGACAAACCAAATGCTCTTTCAAATGGTGTATAGGTTGCCTATACCTATCTTTTTATACTTTTAAGTAAATTCCGTTTTAACAAATTTTTATTCCAAATGTCTATTTAAATGTAAGTAGGCTGTGATATAGCTATGCCTATTTACTAAGCCGTTATAGCAAAATGTAAATTTGTTCGAAAAAAAGCACAAAATTAAAAGATTTTGTATTATTTGCAACTATTTTTAAAATTCACAGAATTTTTTTATTAGTTGCTTATAATGCTACTTCCAATAACACTTATTTCAGCTGAATGTGGTAATGATAAAACTTGTGTTTTTAAATCATCCTAATAAAGCCTCTGGTCAGTTATGACGACATTCTGTGACCTATAACTCGTTTCTTCCATTATCCATAATCACTGTGTCAAATTTTTAAAGCAACTATTAAGGTTATCAAATGGTTTCTCCTGAAATATTTTTCAGGATTAACTCTAGACTAATGTAAACCATTTTTTCACATCCTACCAGTATTATATCATCTTGTTGTTGTAGAAGAAGGGTTTTTATTTAAAATCATTGAAATTTCTTTTAATCTGACTAAAACACTAGTAATCAATAAATGGTCGTTGTTATTTTCTTAAGAAAAATATTAATGTCACAGCCAACTTCAATTTAAATAAACATTTGGACTAAAAATTTGTATAAACAGATTTTACTAAAAAAGCACAAAAGATAGGTATAGGCAACCTATACACCATTTAAAAAGCGTATTCTATTTGTCATCATGTGAAGTAAAAAAATACAGGGTGTTCCATTTAAAATAAGAAAGATATGGCTACTTGATTCTCTGCAAAATTGAAATTATTTTTTGATAATACTGAACAATATTTGATCTTGATTTGACCTACGTGTGATATGGCAGACTTTTTCTAATCTTGTTACACATTTTAATGTTTTTTAATTAATTTAATTTTACCTCTGCATTTTTCAAAAAATCAAATATCACAAAATCGAATAAAATTAGACACTTAGTACTATAAACAAACTTGAGTTATTTTTTAAAGTAGAATCTAAAACCGTCATAAAATATAGGGTGTTTCATTTAAAAAAATATAACTTTGATACGTCACACTTTTTTGAGACACCCTATATAGACTAAAATAATTTTATACTGTGGTCTTATCCGACCTGTATATGTTCCAGTATTTACTTTTTTAAAAACCCCATGGTTATCCAGCTACAGACCGTTGTCAAATATGGTGGGCCACCCTGTAGTTTAAAAAAAACGAAAACAATAATACATTTTTGACACCCTGAAACTCTGAAACTATACACGTTTGGACTAAGGTAAGTTGGGTTAGATAGTGACATTTTACCTTCAAAAGTTTGTGGTAGCATTTTTCCTCGCCTTTTCGAGACACCCTGTATATTTTATAGCATAAACTTGGGTTTTATAGGTAGGAAAATACGATGCTCGCCCTATATATTATGAAGACAAAGATATTTTAACCCAAATTTTCACAAATTGCTGGGCAAGTGATCCAGAGTTAAGACCTGCTACCGAAGATATTTTAATTCAACTTGAAGAGGCCACATTTTAATATTGTTTTGTCTGTTTATGTTCTTTGTTGGTTCTTTGTTATGTTTTATAAATTTTATATTGTTATATATTTTAATTTTTGATTTATACATATTTTTTTATTTATAGTATTTATTTAACTAACCCTTGATCCTTGATTCTTTCATCCTGAATTGATCGGTCATATTTAAAGTTGGCTTTTTTTGTGTCTATGTTACGCCAAAGAATACCAATCCATAAAACCCCCACAAGTGAGATTTCAGCGTACCCTAAAAATTTTAGTACCTACCCTGATGGCGAAAGTAGTACGATGTCGCTTTGCTAATACGATTACCATCAGAAATTGATAGCAGTCGCTGACGAGCAGCCGGCCCGACAGTTAAGGTGAGGATATACGCAAAATTTAATAAAAATAAAATCCCCGAGAAATGGACCCAGTATCCATAAGATTATTAAATTTATGATTTCAGAATAGGATATATCGATGCATTTTTACAAAACATCGTAAGCGACATTCGCCAATTTTACGGGAAACGATTTTTCTTCCCATCGCGTTATTTTTAAAGAAAAACCGAGATCTGAATGTTTTTATTTTAGATTTCTTCTTAATTTGAATTACAAAACAAACATATTTAACAATTATTCAAAATTTTCAGAATCTACTAAAAAAAAGCTAAAATTTTAAAATTCTAAACCTAAATAATAGTTAATTTTTACATTTTTTATTTTTATTTAATTTATCTTGACAACGGTGGCAGACTTGCCAACAAAACGTCGATTTTTAGTTCTCTATTTACTTGCTTTATTTTTTCTTGTATTTTTGGTACTTTTAATATATTTTTTGGCGTGTACCTAAATAACTATCATTAATTAAATGAACCGCCGAACCAATATAGAACATATATTCAACTGAAATAAAGGCGTGCACTAATGTATGTACAAAAAAATTACCAACTTTGTTTTCAAAATAACTCAATGAAAAAAAAAACGTTTCCCGTAAAACTGACGAATGTCGCTTACGATGTTTTGTCAAAAACCCATCGATATATCCTATTCTGAAATCATAAATTTAATAATCTTATGGATACTACCATTTATCGGGGATTTTATTTTTATTAAATTTTGCGTATATCCTCACTCTAACTGATCGGACCGACTGCTCGTCAGCGACTGCTATCAATTTCTGGTGGTAATCGTATTAGCAAAGCGACATTGTACCACTTTCGCCATCTGTTGGTCAGGGTAGGTACTAAAAATTTTTAGGGTACGCTAAAATCTCACTTGTGGATCACACTATGGATTGGTATTCTTTGGTTACGAGATTACTTAGTCAATTGTGGCTCAGATTTTAAAACTTCTTTAATTTATTTAAAAGAGTGTACATCCGCGGTGGTCCATTAGAAATAGCAACTCAGGATCGCGGGGAGAAAGGTACTAGACCAATTGTGTTGTTTTTGTCGTATGTTGTTCATTCGGCAAAGCTGCCTCTAGACAGGTATATGCTAAGATTATAAAGATATAAAAAATAAGGGGTGCATGTAGAATCGACAACGTTGGGGTAAAATTTACCCCTTTCACAGAACTGAAAGAGGTACTGGTAGTGTTTTTAGACTACAGTAAAAAGCACAGAAAACAGGAATTTCATTGGTTTGAAGCGCCACAGACGGTCATGCAAAACTGCCACATTGGGGGAGTCATGGTTTGTTCTGATAATACAGAGTTGGGCAGAATACTGAAAATCGGTATTCGAATACGAGTACCGGAAAAAGAAAGTATTCGAATACCGAATATTTGAATACTTGAAAGAAAAAAAGTATTCGAATACATGAATACCCGGAATTGATATTCGAATACTGGAAACGAAAGGTTTCGAATACTACTAAACAAAACCTAAGGCAAAATTAAAAGCAAAAAAAAGGTCCTTACTCCTTTTTTTCCCTATTTTGCTTCCCTTTTGTTATTCAAATCATGACAATTTTAGTATTTGAATAGGTACCACTTACACTTTTCGGTATTCGAATAATCGGAACGCCAGTATTCGAATGCTCCAAAAAAATATTCGTCGAATACTTCTTAAGTATTCAAAGTATTCGAATACAGAATCCCGAATACTGATCAAAATGTATTCTGAATACTATTCAGAATACTGAGTATTCGAAACGACCCAACTCTGTAATTAGTTAATTTTTTTAATTGCCAAGTAAAGCGAATTATTAACTAACCAAAACTAACCCCCACCCTAAATGTGTAGCCATTGTACCATCCTGGTAATTAATGGTACGTCTAAAAGAGTAATGTTATAAAAAAATATGAATAAAAAAAAGTATGTCGTTTTAGACCACAACCTAAACACTTTGACATTTTAAAACTTGTATATAAGAAATAAAGTATATACCTATATTTGTTTTATTTTATTGTCTTAGTAAATACAACTAAATCAGATCTTTGGAAGTTTCTTAGAAAAAATACAAAAAATATTGTTTAAAGGTTCTAATAAATTCTTCATAAATATGTAAACTCATTTTAGAATCCTTAGAATCCACATTGATCAATGTTCAGTGGTTTGCTTTTTCTCCATATACGTAGATTTTCGGCTGCAAAATATAAACATTTAATTATAATAATTAAACAAATGAATATCATCTTTTATTTAGGATTAAAAATATACTTTATTTGCTATTGAAAACTAAAATTATAGCGACTTGGCAACGTTGCAGTTGCAAATTTAGAACATAATGACATTTTATAATCAAGTTTTGCCTTCTTTTGTTCCAGTTAATATTCTATTTTTGAAAGAATTTTTATGATTTATGGGATGAATGTAATAAAAAATAAGAAAATAGTTAGTCTACAACTAGTGTTAAGCGTTTAAGTGGTTGCCATCATGGATTTTGTTTAAAATTCAGCAATATAAGCAAAATGTGCGAAGTCAGTTTTGGTTGTATATTTTAACTTACGGGTTATCTAAGTCCACAATACTATCTGGCAGCACTGTGCCCCTAGTTTCTGGCAAGGGTAAGACTAAGATAGCCTGTATTAAAGCAGCAATGCCTAAAATCAAAAGGGGGTAAGAAGCTGGCAATATTATGAAGGGAAATAATAAGTGGCGCGAACATAGAAGCCAGCCGGCAGAACATCATAGAGAAACCAACTCCTGAATTGCGTAGTACTGTTGGGAATAGTTCTCCAGTAAAGAGGTACATTGCTGGTATGGACACCTAAAAAAAGTACAAGGTGTTATAAAGACAACTAATTTTTCAGTTGGTTACTTTCTTTCACGTAGAAGTCTAGAAATCACACTTTAATATAACTCTACACTGTTTTTTTTGTATTTTTTGACATCCCACGAAGGCCTATGCCTAAATACCAGAGTACCGTGGGTGTCTGGTTATTAGATGTTTAACCCATCGTTTTTCATGTTCTGTCAACGTTGTCCAAGCACTAAAATGCACAATTTTGCATTTTACAGCACCTTTTAGACAACACGGTAGTGCCACCACGGACGTTATTTTTAAATAATTACTACCTAAATATGTCTCCTCCGCTGGGAATCGAACCGGCGCCGGCAACTTCTGGCTTCGAAGATCAAAGCAAAGAGAGACACTGTACAGGGTGTTTCATTTTCTATGGTTTTACGGGGTATCTCGAAAACCGTAAAAAATATTAAAAGTCTAATATGGGATTCCCGATCTCTTTTTTGAGAAAACTATAGTGAAAACAGTTCATGGCTTTTGCGATCCATCTTGGAGCTACAGGGTGATTTTTTAACTCATTTGCTATTAAAGTTGTAAAAAGAAATTAAATAGGTAAATTATGTAGTTTTTTCGTAAAATGTTGTGGTGTAATTAGTTTTCTTCTTAATTGGTTAGTTTTTAGGAAAATTATCCAACTTATGTTTTTTATTATGGAACACCCTGTTTATTTTTATCGGTATTAATTAAGGTGTTTTTCGGCTTTTCAAAAATATATATAAGTATGTATTTTCTATTTAAAGTTTTACCGAAAATTAACATTTTCCATAAAATTTGCTTTTTTTTAGAAGGCCATGACTGAAAATGACAAGACAGTATTTTTCAGTGATCACTTTTTTGGTTTCGCTACCCCAACTTGATATTTTATTAAAAATCAATTTTTATAGTTTTAATTTATTTAAATTAACCAACCTAAGCTTTACTAAATTTTTATGCAGTTTTTTATAAAATATATTGAAAACTTGCAATATAATAAATTATAATAAACAACATAACAATAATAGACAAGTTTAAAAAATATATTACTATTATAAAAAAAGCACCAGTACAGAAAAAAATATATATAAAATTTACTAGTTGGAAATAAAATAAATACACATCATGGAACACTATAATTTAAACATTTATTGTAATTGTTATTTTTGTTAGTTTAAGTATAAATTCTTTGATATTAAATATTTTATCATATGTATTTATTTTATTTTAATTTAGTAAATATAACTTTTTTTCTGTAGTAGTGCCTTTCTATGATAAAGTTATATTTTTATGTTTTACTCATCTATTATTGATCTGTAATACCTTAGAAACGGAATATGTTATGGTAGCAATAATACCTGCTATCACACCTAGGGCATTATAAGCGGGCATTATGATAATGCCCGCTTATAATGCCTAATGCGCTAATATGGAAATTTTATTGCTTATCCAATTTTATTTCTCTCACAATAAAGATCAAGTTTATACAAACATATGTATTAAAATAAAATCAATAACTTACCAGTTCCTGAAAATATGCCATTAAAACGGTTTCGGTTATTTGAAGAATTGCGTTCGCATCTTTCAAATACCAAATATGCCATACTCCCGATCATACTGTTGCCTTGATTTAACTGGCAAAATATTTTCAGTCGCTTTTATGGCCTTTTCTCTTATATTTTGTGGAATTTCTTCCATTTTGAGCAAATCGTTAAATAAAAAATGCCAACTGACTAACTGATAAAAACATCAAAGTCAAACTTAACACCAGTCATTATCTACTTACGTATACAGGTACAAGTGCAACTTATTTTTATATTGCGAATAAATAATGTAATTAGTCATTGAAAAACTCTTTTTGGGTAAAACATAAAGCATTGTATGCACCACGGGCTTTACTGGACTATAATGCCCATCAGGTCGAAATCGACCTTCAGGGCATTATAGTCCTAATAACTCCATATGATACATAAATAGCTATTTAAAGCTTAGCCAAGCAAATCAAAATACCTTCTAAATATAAAATTTAATTGTTAATAAAATATTTGTTTTGGAAGCGAAATCAAAAAAGCAGGTATTGAAAAATACTGTTTTGACATTTTCAGTCATGGCCTTCTTTAAAAAAAAACAAAATTTATGGAAAATGCTAATTTTCGGTAAAACTTTAAACAAGAAATACATACCTATATATATTTTTAAAAAGCTAGAAAAAAGCTTAATAAATACAGATAAAAATATACAAGGTGCTTCATGAGAAAAAACATAAGTTAAGTAATTTTCTTAAAAACTATGCAATATAGAAAAAAACTTATTACACCACAATATTCTCCGGAAAAAACTACACAATTAACCTATTTAAAGTTTTTTCACAACTTTAATAGCAAACAAGTTAAAAAATATTATAAAAAGGGCAAAATCCGAAAATCACCCTGTAGCTCCGAGATGGATCGCAATAGCCATGAACTGTTTTCACTATAGTTGTTTTCTCAAAAAAAAAAGATTGGGAGTCCTATATTAGATTTTTGATATTCCTTACGGTTTTCGAGATACCCAGTAAAATCATCGAAAATGAAACACCCTGTACCTAGTTCTTTAATGGGTCGATCAACTTTTTTGTCCAGGTTTTAATTTTTTTACATTTTTATAACCTTTTGTAATATTTATTTATTTTAAATAATAGGTAGTTACTCGCATAATTTTTATCTGCAATGAACAGAGCACTTTAAACGGGTATAAAAGTGTTTCTAATAAACAACTCCATCAGTCACAATTTAAAAATATATATATTGCTTCTATGTAGGTAATTAGTCTGATTCTTAATAATAAAAAATGTATAAGTATAGGATGAATTTAAAATTAAAAAAAAAACATTTCTCAAAAGTTCGGTGGCTGAACTGAAATTTGACTTTAAGTTATGCCGCGGTAAGAGAGAAGGATTTTGGATGTCCCACCAGTCACACTTAGTTAAGGGATTTCTAGAAGTGTAGAAAGTAATCGAGGTTTTTGTGAAGGGATGTTGATGTTAATTAGCTGTTATTTTATATAATAAGATGCATTTTATTATAGTACTAGCTATGGATTCCCGGCTTCGCTCGGGAGTTGATATGAGACCCAAATAACCGTTGTTCTGAATGAAGTTTAAATACTCGACAACAGATGGCGCCACTACACTTAATTTCCAAGTTGAAGGGTTGGAAGAGTCCTTATATCTTTAAAAATACGCCCTTTAGGGTAAAACGGGAACTTTCTTGTTCGAGGGAGGATAAAGGGCTATCACACTATATAAGTTCCTTTATCGTATCGGGACTCCTTTTCAAGTTTTATCGGCACGCACATTTTATCAACTTAGTTTTATTATATATATATATTGATAAGTTTCAATCACATCATTATACAGTATAATTAGTAAAATTCCAAACTCAAATGTCCCACCAGTCACTATGGAATGCCCCTCGCCCAAATATGTTTAAAACCCCTAAAGCTGCATTTACCAGATGGCCAGACTTTCTAGATTTGTGCTACACGGTTTTTTTAGGATATGCTCCATTCCAATTACAAAATACTATATTTTAGAGTGAAATTGACATATGTATAAAAATTTTAAGATGGATGCTGGGCGCAATCTTGGAAAAAAATTAATGGAGGTGGGGGTGTTGTGGCACATCATTTTAAAGCTCCTGACGAGTACCTACTTTATAACCTTAGAATATAAAGTCAGTACCTTCACCTACTACAAAATGACGGTACTTTAATAATTACCTAAATAATTGATTTGGATGGTAATATTTCCGAAACTAATAAAGTTAGACATAACTAATGAGTAATTCAATCAAGTATTTAAGGAAAGATAAATGCATTAAAAACTTTGGGTCTATTACTTGAAAGTATAAAATCCTATTTTCTGTGATATCGGTGTATGTACTTACCGAAAGACCAATAACTCCAACGCCTGCCAATAATATTCTAGGCCAGTCAAATGTGTAAGTATTTTTAGGAAATGCCAAAATTAATAGAAAACAGGCCGCTGTCAGCAAATGAGAGTAAGCTATTGTAAGACGCCTTCCGAAGTTGCTTACTAATAAAACGCAAATGATTGTGCCTAAAAAAGACAATAATTAACGATTTTTTTAACACCCTTAAAAAAGCTGTTTTTTCATCTAAGGTTAAGAATATTGGATCCGTTCGCGTCTCAATGCACACCATCAGCTAATATTATTGAGAAAACAAAAGTACGACACTGACTTTTTATAAAGTTTATATATTTTTTCAAATTAAGCAATTCAAAAACGCAACTTTTTAATTTGTTGTATTTTCTTCGTTTCTCGCTTCGTTCTCAAAAAATAATAAAATATATCACTTCATTCTAAAAAATATCCAGAAATAACATAAAATAACATAAATTATTTTAAAAATAAACAATTGCGACCTAAGTAAATATGGAAAATGACGAGATACTGCTCACTTGTTATCTAGACAAATTATTGTTAATTTTTAAAGAAATTAAAGTGTATTTAATTTTTCTTGAAAACGCAGCTAGCTGCAAAAAAAAAGGAAAGAGGCTTTAATTGCATTACCTGATAAAAAAATATAAACGTTTTTTTTAAAGTCACTGGCGTACTTTTTTGTCACAATAATATTGTTTGTGGTGCCCATTGAGACGCCACTGGGTCCTATAGTTTTCATCTAGGTAGCGCTTTATTAGACTTAATAGGTGTTTTAAATGTCATCTTAATCGGTTAAAGGGTTTTTAGGAAATTTAAAAATTACCGACTTTTTGTAACTTTAACTCCCTGTATCTTAGAAATAAAGAAAGTCCGGACATGTTTGTAGGAACTGTTTCTCATTAAAAGACATAAGAAATGCCCCGCTTAAGTTTTGAACTGGAGTTAGGAAACACCCTGTATATAATTTTTTAAAATATTTTTATGTGTAAAATTGACCCTTACAGCATCCTGTAAAGTATATCCTACCTGGTAATGATATAAGTCCGCCTAAAGCAACAGTTAAAAATAAGTTTTGACCAATATGTCCCATATATTGAGTAAAAGCATAAAAGGTTACACCAGCAATGGCCCTGGAATATAAAAAAAATATATATTAATATATCTAAAAAACATAATAATTAAAAATTAAATTAATAAGAATAAAATACTTTATTATATGGCTAAACATTTTTTACTATTCTTTTATTTGGTTAAGACACCTAATAGGTGTATCTTATACCAGTTAATTTTTCAAAATCAATGTCAAACTCTAAAGTGTCCATCAGACATTTCATTTTTATTTTTTTAGTTTTCTAACAAGTTTATCAGTAAGTTTTTGGTAAACTGTTTACCACATTTTGGTAAACTATTTACCACATTTTTGAGACGCAACCATTGGCCCAGTTCTCGTCTGGCGTCTTGTTAAGGATTTTATTTTATTGGATTAAAATAATTTTAACCGAGAGCTAATGAACCTTTGTTTGTAGATTGAAACCTTTGTATTGTAAGTAACTTAATATTAAATATTTCATTATTTTATTTCTTTTAAAGTAATAATAATTTTTATTATATTGTGTAAGAGCAGAATAGTTCTTCATAATGTATAAAAGTTTTAATTTTCATAAAATGTTAAATAAACTTTTTAATTTTATTCTGGAGAAAAGCAGAAATAATATTTTGTTTAAATTTAATCTCCCACAAAACAAATAAAGCATAAAATAAAATATTTTCTTATTAATTTATCTATATTTTCCGGTTAATACACGCATTTAGTGCTGACGTCACGACGCAAATCGTGCTTAATGCTAAAATAAAGCGGTTTATGTGAGTTTTTGTATGTTTTAAAGTGTTTGTGACTAGTGTAGGCTATTTTGTGACACTGTGACTCTAAATTTACGTGATTATTTGTGATATTCATTCACCTAACCTAACTATCTCTCTCTCTATTTTTATTCTTTGGTTTTCGTCCCTTCAGGTCCAATCCACCACTCTCCCTCTTCCGGATTAGGCTTTCCAGGGCTTCGTCGGCGGAAAATCTGGATAATCGAGCTCGTAGCTCCCAGAAATTCCAAAAGAAAACAAAATAATTCTACAATCGATGCAATGCATAAATTGTCGGCTGTCAAACCAAGATCTGCTACTGGTCTTACGTATAAACTTCACTTTCGCTACTGACAGTTCCCATGGCACGCCCATTTATTGCCCGCCATTTGAGAAACACCTCGTGTTCACCACCAAACAGGATCAAATCAGCCTATAGGAATCTTCGCTCACAGCGCTTAGATCCAGAAGAAAGATGCCGTCAATTTAGCGTGAATCTTTCCTTGATCCCCGAAGGTAAAAAGTTCGTACGGCACCTCTAACCGCTACTTCAATCGATAATATTAATGCTGAAAGGTTCATCGTAATCCATTTTGATAAGAACAATATATAAAAGCCTTCTATCTTAAATAGTGCCACTAATTTTAACAAAAAAGGTAGAAAATAAATATATATTTTCGATTAGAAATCTTTGTTTGTTTGGATCCTATACAAAGCTTTAAAGATACGGCGTTAGAATCTCTGCCTTTATGGCAGTGTGAAAAAGCACGTATGAGAAAGTTTTATGATGAGAGACAGGAATTTGTCCGCTTTTGGTCCTGCTAGATCAACCTATAGTTAATGCAGAGGCAAAGTTATTTGCTTTTAAAGCATGCCGTTCTTAACGCACAGCTAAACGGCACGTGCTGCCTACTAATGGGCGTGTTCTTGAAGAGTTAGGGACAACGTCAACGTCGATGTGACGTGCACTGAACGAGCATTTGCCCTGCACAGGAGTTTGCCGAGCACTAAGAATTCTAACGTTGGAACCAAGCCTTATATAAAGAGAAAAAGAAAAGTTAAACTCTTTGTTTGACCCTCCGAGGAACAGTTGCGGACGTGCGTAGAGGACTACAAAGTTCTTCCCGGGTGGCGGCTAGAGGTGTCGCCGCGAACGTTTTTACCTTCGAGGGATCAAGGAAGATTCACGCTAAATTGCGACACGGCATCTTACAGCTGGGATCTAAGCGCTGTGAGGCGAAGATTCACCTACCCAAGCTGATGTTGCATCCTGTTTTTGGTGGTGAACACGAGTGTATTCTCAAATGGCGGGAAATAAGATGGGCATTAGCCATGGGGACGGCCAGAGCAATTTTATGGGTAGCCAGTCGAATGTTGGGGTATTTGTTTTTCTTTCTTGGAGTTTCTGGGAGCTACGAGCTCGATTGAGTAGAGATTTTCCGCCGACAGGAAGCCCTGGAAGAAAGCATAGCGGCCCGGGAGAGTGGTGGATTGGACCGCAGAGGACCAAAAACCAGAAAAAAAAGAACCAGAATGAGACCTTACCAGTTAGCACTATAACAAGCTACTTCTTTTACTTAGTTTTTCTTGTTGAAAATAATGCCCCCAAAACTCAGGTCTATTTTTGTTAGTTGGGCAGCATTCATTGGATAAATCTGTCATGGCGCTGGTTATTCGTGACATGTCCATTAAATTTTTTTCTTTTGCAGCGTTTTGGAGTATCACTATCGCTTCTTCTTTGCGACCAACTGCTAAGAGCCAACGAGGTGATTCAGGTATTAACCTAAAAGAATTTATAGGTAAAAATTCAAACATATAAATATAATGGTAGGGGAACCCAAGAGGGATTTCGGGGGTTTACTGCAGCGCAACAGATTAATGCACCGAGGATGCTGTTGTACCCAGTTAGGTATAGAAGGAACAGTTTAAAAATGTAAATTCGGTGCTCTTTGATAAGAAAAAAAATCACAAAAAAGTTTAAAGCAAATAAATCGGCATGCTTGTCTTCGCGGCCGCCTTTGCTATATTTCTTTTATGATATGCCGGTTGATGCAGCTGGTCATCGCACTATGGGATAGAAATTATTTTTTTGGTCAAAATTCTGAAACTTACCAATCTAACTTAAAATGAGGTGCTTTTACTGGAAAAATATTGAAAAAAATATTATAAATTAATACAAATGCTTTTTGGAAACCTAAAACTTATTATATGTTATTATAAATTTACACCCCCTTAACATTATTATTTTTTATTGTACAAAATAAACTAAAATATCAGCTTGTTTGGTTAATTCGGTAGTATTCTAATCAGTAATCCGATGATTATTATCTCATATGATATACAGGGTACGACAATAGGTATGATTTTTTTAAATGGAATACCCTGAATATTATATTACCACCAAAAAAATCTTTTAAAATGCTTTAAAAAAATACTACATTTGATGTGTCTATCTCAATTAGTTTCGGAAATATGACCATACAAATCTGAAAAATAATTTTAAATTATTCTTAGAAGCGTAATAGAGATACATCTTCCCAACTTTATTTTTTAACGTATAAAATAAATAAAAAACACTGTTTTGTTGGGTAGATTTTGTAGAATCCATATCTTTCATCAGAATGCTTTTATCTTTTAGGATATACAGTGTAGGACAAAACATATTAATTTTTAAAATGGAAAACCTTGTAAATTATAAAAAATCTTGAATCTGTCCTTACACTCAGAAGTAGCAAAAAGTAGGAAGGCAATTGTAAGTACAAAAACTGATAAAGAAAAAGGTAAAAAAATCTTTGACAAAAGTAGCGAGACTTCGCGAGACTGCATTGGCAACACAACAATAATAGCTCTTATTATTTAAACTCTACTACTTTTTTTAGTAAACAAGGCTAATAATAAACTAAGTAGATTAAATGTTGTATATTTATGTTTACTTATAATACATTTTTAAGTTTATTATTACCCCAATAGAAGTCGTCATATCCTTTTATAATTTTGCGTACATGTAGTTTGGAGTATCTACTTTGAAATACACAGCATGACCATTAAAATTTGTTTTTTTAAGTTGCTTTTTGGCCAAAATAATGGATTTCTATCCCATAGTGTATCGGCGCGTTGCTGTAAAGGATAGCGGCGCCTTTATATACAATAGTCCGATTGCAGGCGGCCTTTTTATGTGTTTTTGTATTATTTTCAAAGGGTAATGATCTTGGTTAAGTACCTTTACCAAAGATCAGCCTCGTATACAGAGCCGATCGTAAAAAACAAAAATATATTCATCAGAAATTTTCGAGCGCGTCAGATTAAGATAGGGTAAGTTAATTACATGCTAAACAGTGTATATTCCACTAATCTGACAATTTTAGAGTGACGTAAGGAAAGTGGAGGGCTACACAGTTGTAAAAAAATCGGTTGTCTGCAAAGTTGGTTTACTGGCGATAGTTGAATGTGACAACGTCGAAAGAACCATTACCTTTATCGCCGCAATCATCGTTGCTATAAACAATTGATACCACAATCAGTTTTCACGAACGCTGCCGAACACGGAGATTGTGCCTCTTTGTCGCTCCCGCGGTCTCACTTGCTCTTTAAGCCTTAAATGAAACGCGCGCAGTAACGCCGCATGAGTCATGTTTTTGGTGCGTGCAGCCGAGTCCATCGAATTATAAGACGTTGTCACGTCAAAAAAAACATCATTGTGACATTCTCAAGCGTGGCTTTTTTATTTTGAAGAAAATAATTTAAGGGTAACGAAAAATATATAATCCGATAAGATCACTGATCTCGATGGAATTCCAATGTTATAAGCTGCGCGAAACAAAAGTTACATTTCATGGGTGAAAAAACCGGTTTGTGCGCAAGCCAGTTGAGGTAAACTCACCCAGCGACAAACAAACTATCCGCATTATAAGAAAGAATTTGTTGACGGCGTCTTGATTTTCTCTTCCAAGTACGGTAGCTAATGAGCGTCACGGTCAGACCGCGGACGAAGGGTACGAGGGTGCCGGTGTTTATATTTTTGCCACGGCTTTTAAGTGCGCATGTTCGTTCACCCACTGCGCAAGGTCGTAAAAATCCCAAAATTCTTCTTGCCACTGCGGATCTAAATGTAGGTTATCTATGGATAAGATCCGAACAATTTTCAAAAGCCGAAATAATAACAGATTGTTTTGGACATATTTATAAATTTATAGTCGCTTCCTCCACCGATAAACAGGTTTAAATTAAATAAAATAATAATTTAATATAACATTCTTCCCAACAGGTCTCTATGACGCTCGAGTAAATCCCCAATTAGCATCGTAGGCTCCGCTATCATAGTGGCATATAGCTTTATTATTTCGTTAGGAGAATAAAAAATGTTAGTTTTTTAAAAAAACCGATAGTCTTGGCAACATAATTGATATCACTACTAGTTTCACCAGGAGCGCAACTACGGGGTGGGGCTAGGGAGGGCTTAGCCCCCCACCAAGACGGCGATTAGTCCGTCCAAAATTATTGAGCATTTTAAATGTATTAGTTTTTTTTTGGAAATATAGTCTATAAACTGGGGTAACCCCCAAAAACTAGTGGCTTGATGTGGCTGATTTTTGCTAATGTAATAGATACTTCCGGCCAAATAGGAAGAAAATTATTTAGTATCAGTTCTCCAGCATAAAAATTATTTTTAAGATTTCACAGAAAGAAATACACACCACACTAAGTGGCAGAGTTGGGTAGTATTCGAATACTCGGTATTCTGAATAATATTCAGAATATATTTGTGCGGTATTCGAATACTATTCGAATAGATTTATGTGTTTGGTATTCGGTATTCGACGAAATACTTTTTGGTCAGTATTCGGTTTTCTTTATTCTGAATATCGTTTTTGAGTATTCTGGTATTCGAATACTGGTATTCTGGTATTCGAGTACTAGTATTCGAATACCGGTATTCGAATACTGATATTCAAATACCTACCCATATTTTGATATTCAAATTCTGAATTTAAATACTGTTGGCTTATTTTATGAATATTAGGTTACTTTTTATGCATCTTAAGCGGGTTAAAACATGTTCGCGGTGGTTTTGCCGACGACGGGGTAAAATTTAATATAAGTCATATATATCATCATTTGCAAACTAACAGTTTAGAAAGTTAGTTTTACAAATAATAATTAATAGTTTAAAAAACTAAAAAACGCGCTTTTATATGCAACCGAACTAAAAATTAGAAAATAATTTTTCATTAAAAAAAATATTGTCATTTCATAGTAAAAAGCGTGGGGTGCATTTTACTATTTTTCATAACTTTTCCATCATAGATATTTGCAAATATAATAATTATAACATTTAATATATTTATCACCCCACGCTTTTTACTATGAAATGACAATATTTTTTTAATGAAAAATTATTTTCTAATTTTTAGTTCGGTTGCATATAAAAGCGTGTTTTTTAGTTTTTTAAACTATTAATTATTTTTAATTTTTAGTTTCTGCTACTCTTGACAAAATGGCGAAAATTTTTTTAATGAACAAGAGTGGCAAATTTTAAAATTTTTCCAATAGATTGCAACTCACTAAAAATTTCTTCTTCATTAAGTAGCAAAGTTTGAAATTTTGCCAACAGATGGCAATCCAGGCAATGTTTGGACCGTTGCCAATATATTGCAACCCACTAAAAAATTTCTTCTTCATTTAATAGCAAAGTTTGAAATGTTGCCAACAGATGGCAACCTAGGTGTTGTTTTTATAATATAATGGAATTTTTTTCCTGGCGATCCAAAAAAGATAACGGGATACTGTTTGCAGATTATTGCATTGTCATGTTTCCTTAATACGTGTGCAAAGTTTCAAAGAAATCGAATAGCTGGAAGTTGGTTAAAATTAGGCTCAAAGATTCCGTTACATAGCCAGATAGTTACAACCCAAGTTAATAAAAAAGCGTGTTAACGGCATTTATTAACTGTTATTGTTCATTAAAATTGAACACCAATGGTGCAACTAACCCAATTGTGTAAAAGAACTTATTAATTTTTATTGTTCATAAAAATTGAACACCAATGGTGCAACTAACCAAATTGTGTAAAAACTAAAAAATTTCTTCTTCATTTAATAGCAAAGTTTGAAATGTTGCCAACAGATGGCATCCTAGGTGTTGTTTTTATAATATAATGGAATTTTTTTCCTGGCGATCAAAAAAGATAACGGGATACTGTTTGCAGATTATTGCATTGTCATGTTTCCTTAATACGTGTGCAAAGTTTCAAAGAAATCGAATAGCTGGAAGTTGGTTAAAATTAGGCTCAAAGATTCCGTTACATAGCCAGCCAGATTGATAGATAGTTACAACCCAAGTTAATAAAAGCGTGTTAAAAAAATGTAATTCAATATGTTTTTAAAATCTTGATCTGTTGTTTCTATGGTCCTAATAGGTAAGTAATTTTGAACAGATATACATTTATTTTTGCAAACAAAATATATCTAAATTAATTATTTTAACTTCTTTGGGGTTTTGCTATTAAAAAAAACAAGTAACTTGGTACAACATATAAAAAGTGACATTGCAAACAATGTTTTCTATGTATTAGGTTAGACTAATATGTATCTATTGTCATATATGTGTATAATAAATTTTATTATGTCAGTTTCAATTATGACTATCTGGTAAATCGTAGTATGTACATGTATCCCCATTCCAAAAGTGAAGTCAATAGTTTAAAAAATAGAAAAGTTATTTTTGGAAAATGTGGAAGACGTCTTGTATGCTTGTAATGATTTGGTTTTAAGCAAGAACAAGGTACGCCACTGCATTTTTGTTATGGAAAAACGTAGAAAAATAAGAATGAGTTGCTTTTTCAAGAGAAAGGAGGTTGTTTGCTCTTCAGAATTCATGAATACCCAATCGTGGTATTCATGAATACCGAGTATTCGAATACTTTTTTTTGTAGGTATTCGAAGATATTCGGTATTCGAATACTTTTTTACGGTATTCGTATTCGAATACCAAATTTCAGTATTCGACCCAACTCTGCTAACTGGTTACTGGAAAATTAAAAGGTAACTTTAATTTAAAAATAGGAGACTAACGTCGATAGCACTTTTTCTTTATTTCCTGCAGTCTTCTTCTCAAGAATCCTAAACGCTTTAAAAATGAATTGAAAGCTGTATTGGTTGCGCATTTAAAATGTTAAACACAAAAAACAACTTACCAAATTAATAATATATAAAAAGTAGAGAGCAAACTAAGTGCCAAATGAAAGTGTCTCCATTCTCGAATTAAATACGCGAGACCAGACATTAAAGCGTATCCGAACCCAAAAGGTATTTGATACAAAATAGGAACTATCGTACGCCATTTTCCTCCAACAACTTCCATGCATATAACAAAGGAAGTTACCATTGTGCCTCCATTTGCCAAAGCCAGAAAAAACCTGAAAATTAATTTTGATTTAAGAAAAAGTATCAAAATTAACACATCCACTGGTTCATATAAATTGAGGCATTCCCCCGAAAAAAGGGCCTCCCAGCAAACACTATTTGCCGGCAATGTACATTTTTCATATTGGCATTGATGGTAAAGCATTGGCAATTGGTGGCTATATTATGCCAACATCTTATACGCATTAATAAGTCAACCCTAAATAAACACTTAATTGCCAATAAATTTTACATGCAGGCGAATTGCCGGCAAGCATACAAAAATGGCGGCATACCAATCCTGATTAAATAAAGCACGCGTTTTTGTTGCAGACAAATAAATATTGGATTTTTGAAGGCAAACCTTCAACGCATATTCATACTTTTTAAACCATATTATTAACATTGGTATTTAACTAACATTAAAGCAATTTTTTGATCTGTTTTATTTATAATGGCAGCTAAACAACATTATTTTATGTTTTTACATAATTTAAAGGAAATGGCCTTTTCATAACATTTTATTGTTAAAAATCATGCAAACAAAAATTAGGTCAAACAAAATATTTATTATGTATTTTGGAGCGAATAAAAATAAAATGATGGTAAAATTAGCTACGTTAATTTCGACCGAAGGTGACCGCTTTGTGCATTTGTTTTCTACGTGGTTTTCTAGCTTTTCAGTTTTTTTTTTAAGAAAAGAGTTTTTTAATAGACATAATTAAATGTATTCATTACCTAATAAGTGTGTGTTGTGTGATTAATTGGTGATGGCTAGTCGAGAAGGCAAGATATTCAAGTAGACTGTTAGGAGCTGTAAACATTTTGTTTAAAACCTTACTAAAAGTTTTAAAGACGTGTTAATAAAAAATATTATATATATTTAATAGTTTTTTTGACATACCGATAGATGGCGTAATGGACAATAAACTACTACGTTTCTGCAATATCTTCGCTTTTTATCGTCTAAACCGTACCCATTAGACAAAAATAATTCGAGAGTGGTCTGCGGTAGATGATCTCACTTAGCTTTGAAAGAAATATCTTCGGCTAGTGTAACAATCTGCATCTCAAGCTGGACAGTGTTCCGAGAGATGGTACTTTGCATTGCAAGGAAATTGCATGCAGTAAGGAGTTTTTTCCTATTTTAATTTTCAAATAAAATATCGCATCATTTTAGCTTTTAAAAAAAAGTATATGCGACAATTTTCGCCAATAAGACGTCAGCTTGCTGCTTGGGAGTATCTGCATTTGCATGTCTTTTTGTTATCTTTTTGCCAATAACTTATTAATGATGGATGCCATCATTTTAAACGCATTTTTTGCCAATAACTTAATAATGACGGATGCCATCACTTTATCTGCAACACGTCGCCTAATAACGGCCAATTGCCCACTATCGCGTGTTTTTGATACCTTTTTGCCAATGCCTTGCCATTAAAGAGTGTTGGCAATGCCAGTAAATTAAATGTACAACGCCGGCAAAAATGTTATATGGGAAGTTTGCGTGCGCAAAGTTAAACTTTGCTCATGTAAGTAAAAACAATATTTTTTCTCTATAGAATCGTTCAAAAAATGTCGCAAAAACATGTTAATGTCACCATTAATTCATTGACCATTTTTTAGAAAATACTTATGTTTACAAGACAAGCACTGGTTTTAATAAAATTTGATAAACAAACCTCCCATTTCTGAACGATATTATGAAATGAAACTACGGCCCAACCTTTCAGAGTATCCGCGACCAGTAATACCTTGTTCTTCTTCATGTTAGATAGATAAAGTAGGCTTTAGACCAAATACCCAGCAAACACTATTTGCCGGCAATGTACATTTTTATATTGGCATTGATGGTAAAGCATTGGCAATTGGTGGCAATATTATGCCAACATCTTATACGCATTAAAAAGTCAACCCTATATAAACACTTAATTGCCAATAAATTTTACATGCAGGCGAATTGCCGGCAAGCATACAAAAATGGCGGCATACCAATCCTGATTAAATAAAGCACGCGTTTTTGTTGCAGGCAAATAAATATTGGATTTTTGGCAAACCTTTAACGCATATTCATACTTTTTAAACCATATTATTAACATTGGTATTTAACTAACATTAAAGCAATTTTTTTGATCTGTTTTATTTATAATGGCAGCTAAACAACATTATTTTATGTTTTTTACATAATTTAAAGGAAATGGCCTTTTCGTAACATTTTATTGTTACAAATCATGCAAATAAAAATTAAGTCAAACAAATTGTTTATTTTGGAGCGAATAAAAATAAAATGATGGTAAAATTAGCTACGTTAATTTCGACCGAAGGTGACTGCTTTGTGCATTTGTTTTCTACGTAGTTTTCTAGCTTTTTAGTTTCTTTTTAAAGAAAAGAGTTTTTTAATAGACATAATTAAATGTATTCTTTACCTAATAAGTCTGTGTTGTGTAATTAATTGGTGATGGCTAGTCGAGAAGGCAAGATATTCAAGTAGACTATTAGGAGCTGTAAACATTTTGTTTAAAACCTTATTAAAAGTTTTAAAGACGTGTTAATAAAAAATATTATATATATATTTAATAGTTTTTTGACATACCGATAGATGGCGTAATGGACAATAAACTACTACGTTTCTGCAATATCTTCGCTTTTTATCGTCTAAACCGTACCCATTAGACAAAAATAATTCGAGAGCGGTCTGCGGTAGGTGACCTTACTTAGCTTTGAAAGAAATATCTCCGGCTAGTGTAAAAATCTGCATCTCCAAGTTGGACAGTGTTTCGAGAGATGCTACTTTGCATTGCAAGGAAATTGCATGCAGTAAGGAGTTTTTTCCTATTTTAATTTTCAAATAAAATATCGCATCATTTTAGCTTTAAAAAAAAGTATATGCGACAATTTTCGTCAATAAGACGTCAGCTTGCTGCTTGGGAGTATCTGCATTTGCCCACTTTCGTGTCTTTTTGTTATCTTTTTGCCAATAACTTATTAATGATGGATGCCATCATCCTAAATGTATTTTTTTATCATAACTTATTAATGACGGATGCCATCACATTATCTGCAACACGTGGCCTAATAACGGCCAATTGCCCACTTTCGCGTCTTTTTGATACCTTTTTGCCAATGACTTGCCATTAAAGAGTGTTGGCAATGCCAGTAAATTAAATGTACAACGCCGGCAAAAAATGTTATATGGGTAATTAGCTAATAATAATGAGTACATATTATAATATTCACCTACCTTAATAAAATAAAAGCCACAAATAAGGACTTACAGATGCTATAACTCCCAAGACTGACTGTAAAACTACACATAGTATCAGGATCTTCTTGCGTCCTTGCTTATCTGCCAAAATCCCGAAAATTATATTACCTAGAAGAAGAAATTAATACTTAATACCATATCACCTGAAATGACCTTATTGAAATCCAATTAAGAATAACTTTTTAGAACAAATTTTTTAAAAATTCCACACCATTGTTTTTTGACCAATCAAATGTGTAGTTTTGGTTGCATTACCATGACAACACAAGTATTTATCGGAAATGTTTTCCTTCTACTTGGAGTATCCTGGAGCGAATTATAGTGGGAATTTTTTGACTTATCATTGAATTAGTTTTAACGTCTTGTATGTCATTCAAATACATAATTAAAGAAAATGTTATACAGAAATGTTGAAGAGCGAACGAAAGCAAGTTATAGGTCTAAAAAAAAATTAACTATTTTTACCAACTGTAGTAATATAAGTGATATATAATATAAAAGAATAAACAATGATAAGCTCTAAAATTTTAAAACTTGTGTTAAAGTTAAAAATCCTAAATTTAAAAGAATATTATTTAAAACAAACTTGGTTAATAAATCTTAATAAAAACATAATTAAATAATAATGAACTAATAAAAAAATCCTGACAGTGATAAAGAATTTATCAATTTGCAGGTCTCAAACCGGTATTTTACATAATTGTTATTATATGTGACTATGTGTAATGTAATACGTACACAACAAAACAATTAAGATGACCAGGTACTTAATATAGACATCTTTTAATTAATAATTAATGAGTTTAATAAGGCAAATTATAAATCTAAAATTAATACCCAACTAACAATTTTAGACGCCTTTAGTCGTCTTTACTAAGAATCATACCAAATTTAACGTTGCCGTTAGTAGAAAAGTAAGTTGTTCTTCCAACCAATCAAATTAACGTCGTAATGATTGAAAAACTAACGTTGCACCGGAAACGGTCGTCCTATTAACGTCTATACGTCGTTTTCTAAACTATAGTCTTTAGGGTACTTATTTTGGGAGAGACTAACGACGCTTTAACGTTGCCTGAAAGCTACTTCCATAGTTGCATTTCACAACGTTGGCGATTGGTTCTAGCAACCTAGCAACGGTTACCGGCCATTTTGTTTAAAGGATTAAATATTACCTGATAGATGGCGTTAATATTGGTCTAATCTTAGTAAAAAATATGGTTGCGATCGCGACTACCGGCCGCCATTAAAAAATGTGAAACTAGAAACAAAATCAAGGCAGCCGTTTTGACTTTTTAATGTGGAACTAAAAGAAAAAACATAATTCTAATAATTTATCGATGTTTTCATGATTCTGTTGAAAGAAAAGGTTATTATAGATATACCTATTATTTTAAAACCTAATTTATTTGGGTTTTTAATACTTATAATGATATTAAAAAATTGAATAAAACTATATTGTCTTATGTAAAACTGCTTATTTTAATGGCGCGCTTGTTTTTTCGCCATATATTTGTTAGTAAACTGCTGTTTGTTTTAGAATTTGGATGATATGCAAAAAATCTGGGCGATTTAATTTTTCAGGTCATAACAAAATATTTAATATAAACAACTTCTTTACTACTTTTCCTGTAGATGGCTTTAGCCGAACAAGTTGCCTTCAGCAACGTTTTTACGTCGACCCACTTGCAGAAGTTACATTTGAAACTGCAACGTCCGGACGACTCAAAAATTATCCACCAAAATAGTGCAAAACAGAGTCGCTATGTGAAAATTACAACGTAAGAACGCAACGTTGCGTTGCGTTTGGTGACGTTGCGCCGTCCAATTATTGTTAGTTGGGTACGTATGCACCACTAAACCGAAATAAAAGTAATTTAAAGTTAAAATGCGAACAAATAATGAACAATAAATTGCACTTGCCCGAATTAATTCCGGATTGAAATTTGACCTGTCTCCTACGTCTGATTCTTACCAAATACCACACGTGCTTAAATTATTCCAGGAAATTTTTTCTCGGCCACAAATATTTTAAGAAAATTCTTCCTCGCCTCGGGATAATTTTCAAAATATTCATGGCCTTGAAAAAATTTCAGGAAAATAATTTAGCACTAGTGGTATTACAAGTGACAATTTGATCGTTCAGTTGCATCATGGCAACACTAGGATGGTTCTAGGCAGTTTTTACCAGAATTAACCAGTTCTAACCAGTCCAATTTCGGACTTTACTTAAAGTATACCAGCAATTCTGTTTGACTGCACAATGTTAATTTCCGGTAAAACGTATACAGTTAACAATAGGTATTTACTTACCTAACAGAACGCCACACATTAGACTAACTTGGGAAAAGTCCATAAGATTTTGTCTATCACAAACCATATCCCATTCTGATGTTATGGACGATGTAAACAAAGTTCTGTTGTAACTGTAGCCATTTACACATGGTATTAATGTTTCGTCTGTAGATGTTGTGTTTATAGAGCTTGAATCTATATTTTTCATAACACAATATCCTTGGTTAGAGTCCTTGCTAAAGTAATCATTATTAATATACAGGGTGGTGCAATTTCGACTGTTTTAACCGGAAACTCGTATTTCCTGACCAGATAGAAAAAAATGACATAGGTGTCTTGGGGTCGATTTTCGAAATTAGATAAATGGTGAAAACTGCATCCTGAAATCTCTATCGGTATCCGAGATATAGGGCATTTTTATTTTTGGCCATTTTAAGAAAAATTTGTAAGTCCGTCATTTTTGAAAACTTTCCAAAACGGTGTAAACATTCTTAAGGCACTTTTTTGAGTAGAATACATTGGACCACACAGATTTTTAAAATTATTTCTAGTTTCGTTAAAAATATATAAAGCTTACTTTTTTTTAAATAAATTATAGTTGGCCATGATCTCAAAAAATTGTTTATTTTTGCTCTCTCTAATGATATATTATTTTTCATACTTATCTTTGAAATTAAGCGAGATATTTCAGTTTTTTAATTTTTGCTACAGTAGGCCCTGGTAAAAACTCAGCACTTGTCAAAGTCAGGTAAATAATTTATCATTTTTATCAGTAACTGATTGGAACTCTGTTTTATTTAAGAGGATTGCAAAAATGTATGAAAATTACGAGGAAGTTGACATGTTAAAGTGCTATTTCCTGTCTGGTGCAAATTCCGAAGCCGCAAGTGAATTATATTTGAAAAGATTTTCTGAACGTCGTCATCCAGATAAAAGACTCTTTCAAGTTCTGAAATCAAACTTAACAAATTACGGAAGTTTCAAGAAGCCGAGGCCAAGAACGTATGCAGTTGATGATGAAAGTGAAATTCAGGAACTTAATATATTAGGTGAGGTTTTAGACCATCCTAACACGTCTCATCGATCGGTAGCTGAGGTAACAGGTGTTGATAAAACAAAAGTTTTAAAAACCCTTAAAAAGCTCAAATTTAAACTGTACAGAGTAAGAAAAGTTCATCATCTTCAGAATGGGGATTTTCAAAGAAGGGTTACATATTGTGAGTGGTATGTGAATCAGTGCAGATTGAACAATAACTTCCATATGAACGTTATCTGGACAGATGAAAGCCGAATAGATACTTCAGGGATATATAACAGGTATAATTCATATTATTGGGCTACAGAAAACCCACATGTTATAGTGCCCGTAAACAGACAAGGACGGCAAGGTTTCAATATTTGGGTTGGGATTTTGGGTGGTCGATTTTTGGGTCCTCATATTTTTATTGAAAGTTTAACCGCACAAGATTATGTGAATAATTTACAAACATATGTTGCACCATTTTTGGAAGATTTGCCATTAGCGCAGGCTCGAAATATCCATTATTAGCAAGATGGTTGCCCTCCGCATAACGCACATATTACAACTGATTTTTTGAATTAAGAATTCCAAGATAAATGGATTGGTACTAGAGGATCTATACTATGGCCTGCTAGGTCCTGCGACTTAACACCATTAGATTTTTTATGAGGAAGATTGAAGGATATAGTTTTTAAAGAAAGTACTATCGATACATGGGCAGAGTTGCAAGTAGCGACTAGGCAA
The DNA here is from genome assembly GCA_014170235.1 of Listronotus bonariensis. Lineage (NCBI taxonomy): Eukaryota > Metazoa > Arthropoda > Insecta > Coleoptera > Curculionidae > Listronotus > Listronotus bonariensis. Next base: position 5,470 of record JACEGR010001812.1, on the reverse strand, counting down.
GCTTTTGGTGCGATTAGACCTGTTGAACTAATAAACGCTTGTAATGCAGTAAAAAAAAAGGTGTTTATTATGTATTGAAGAAGAAGGAGCCAAATGTAAACAACTACTTTGAATTAAGTTTTTCCATAGGTTCTGGTTTTTATTTAAACTTGTTTAATTTTTAGGCCAATTTTTTTATTATAATATGTTCATAAATATAAAGTTTGTAATTTCATTGCAATATTTTTTAGACTGTGTTTAATAGTTGACATGGCCTACTTTTGCAATAATGAAACAATTGGTATGCTATTTACTTGACTTTGACAAGGGCCGATGCCTACTGTAGCAAAAATTAAAAACTGAAATATCTCGCTCAAATTTGAAGATAAGTATAAAAAATAAGCAATTTTTTGAGACGATGGCCAACTATAATTTATATTTTCAAAAACTAAGCTTTATTTATTCTCAACAAAACTAGAAATAATTTTATAAATCTGAGAAGTCCAATGGATTCCACTCAAAAAGTGCCTTAGGAATGTTTACACTGTTTTGGGGGTTTTCAAAAATGACGGACTTAAGAATTTTTTCAAAATGGCCAAAAAATGAAAAACGGATCTCGGATACCAATCGAGATTTCGGGATGCGGTTTTCACCATTTATCTAATTTTGATAATCGAGCCCAAGATCCTTATGTTAATTTTTTTCTATCTGGTCAGAAAACACGAGTTTCCTGTTAAAACAGTCGAAATCGCACCACCCTGTACATAAATTTATAAAGCTATTAAAATAAAGAATATAATAAATATAATTTTATAATTTTGGCAATAAATGAATGAATTACAATAATAAATAAAACAAAATAAAATTTATTAAAATTAAATAAAATAAAATAAAATTTAATGATATGAAACAAAATAAAATTGGAGAAAATGAGATAACCTGAGATGAAATAAGATAAAATGAACTAAAATCTAATAATTCTGCAACAAATGAGGAGTCTTTTTTATTACATGTGTCAAAAATCTTTAAATTTTATTAAAGTTGGTGCATGGTCTTAAAATATTTTAGCAGTACTTGGTTTTATTTAAATTTCCAGCTAGAAACAAAACAGGGTTTGTTAAAAAGGTTGGAAAACCACTTAAAAGTAAAGTTTTTAAAAACCATTACAAAGTATTAAGTAAAAAAATTATTTAGAATCAAAAGTTATGTCCAACAACTAAATCATTGCCTTTTATTCACATTTTTTAACACGCTTTTATTAGCTTGGGTTGTAACTATCTATCTATCTATCTATCTATGTAACGGAATCTTTGAGCCTAATTTTTACCAACTTCCAGCGATTCAATTTCTTTGAAACTTTGCACACGTATCAAGGACCGATGACAATGCAATAATTTAAAAACAGTATCCCGTTATCCTGATTAGGGCCGCCAGGATAAATAAATTCCTTTACAGATCCTCTGTGTCTCTTGACAAAATGGCGAAGGAATTTTTTAGTGAATAAACTGGAGCATTTATTTTTAAATACTAATTGTAATATCGAACTAAAAAATGAAAAATAAATAATAGTTTAAAAAAACTAAAAAACACGCTTTTATATGCAACCGAACTAAAAATTAGAAAATAATTTTTCATTACAAAGAGTTTGTCACTTCAGAATAAAAGCGTGGGTTGCTTAATATATTAAATGTTATAATTATTCTATTTGCAAATATCTATGAGGGAAAAGTTATGAAAAAATAGTAAAATGCACCCCACGCTTTTTACTCTGAAATGACAAACTCTTTGTAATGAAAAATTATTTTCTAATTTTTAGTTCGGTTGCGTATAAAAGCGTGTTTTTTTAGTTTTTTAAAACTATTATTTATTTAAAATATTTTCTATACTTTCATACAGACTTTTTACCTTTTTTTCTTTATCAGTTTTTGTACTTACAATTGCCTTCGTACTTTTGCTACTTCTGAGTGTAAGGACAGATACAAGATATTTTATAATTTACAAGGTTTTTCATTTTAAAATTTAATATGTTTTGTCCTACACTGTATATCCTAAAAGATAAAAGCATTCTGATGAAAGATATGGATTCTACAGAATCTACCCAACAAAACAGTGTTTTTATTTATTTTATAAGTTAAAAAATATAAAAAAGTTGGGAAGATGTATCTCTATTACGCTTCTAAGAATAATTTAAAATTATTTTTCAGATTTGGATGGTCATATTTCCGAAACTAATTGAGATAGACACATCAAATGTAATATTTTTTTAAAGCATTTTAAAAGATTTTTTGGTGGTGATATAATATTCAGGGTATTCCATTTAAAAAACGCATACCTATTGTCGTACCCTGTATATCATATGTGATAGTAATCATCGGATTACTGATTAGAATACTACCAAATTAACCAAAGAAACTGACATTTTAGTTTATTTTGTACAATAAAAAATAATAATGTTAAGGGGGTGTAAATTTATAATAACATATAATAAGTTTTAGGTTTCCAAAAAGCATTTGTAATAATTTATAATATTTTTCCAGTAAAAAGCACCTCATTTTAAGTTAGATTGGTAAGTTTCAGAATTTTGACCAAAAAAATTAATTTCTATCCCATAGTGAGATGACCACCTGCATCAACCGGCGCAACGTCGGTAATTTCATTTGAAAAGCACACAATGGCTTTTACAGATTTTATACAGTCGCTAAAGAGAAATGACGGGGTTTCTGTTCGTGGAAGTTTATACTACACTCTAAATGTACAGGTTGTCAATGGACGACGTGGTGCACAGAGTTTTGTGTCTTTACTATAAAAGATATTATTTCAATAATGTGAGCTGCATATACAGTAGGGTGGGTAACAAAAAATCGACTTTTTGCACGAACAACTACACTTTCATTTCTTCTTTCTATAATTTGGTGTGCAAACATCCACGCCCTTTTTATTTAGTTTTCTTTTAACTTCGGAAACTAAAAATTGGTTTCTAAAAACCTCCAGAAAATGCTCGGCAACGATGAGCCCTTTATTTTAATGGGAAGGTCCGCCTCATTATATTTTTGCATATATTTTTTTACATGGAGTAATTTTGTACAAAAAACTTTTCTAGAGTTTTGCTATATGATTAAAGAATGGTGACCTGGATTTGGCAAAACTACTCATCCGAATTCTGCAAACCCGCAGACTGACGGGCGGCCAGTTTCCTTATGCTTTGTTGGCATAACAGTATGTTGCATATTTAACTTTTGCCATATACAACTAGATGGCGCACTTTTACCTGCCACCTTTAACCTCTCGATGCCATGGCTGGTTGTTTTTAAATTTCTTGGTGAGATGGCACCGCTTGTCTATATTTGTTAGTTCTGGTAAACAGAAAGAAGGCAATCGGGGCATCATCAAGGCGTCTACGACCTGAAGCGGCTATAACAAGTCTTAACGAAGACGAAACACGTGTCGCCGCGCCGTCTTGGTCGGGCCCGGGGTATTCCATTTTCTTTTGGAGACTCCGTAATTTTTAAACAACCAACCATTGTAGCCGAAATCGGACAGGTTATTTTTTATTTATTTATTTTTACCCTTATTAATGAGCCATATATATATATATATATATATATATATATATATATATATATATATATATATATATATATATATATATATATTTATTTATTTATTTATTTAATATAAAAAAGCATAGAGGCTCCAATGACAAAGAAACACTAAATAAATAACCAGGTAGATTCCACTACCTCGACAAAGCAGTCGTGTTTTCATTGTTAGGCCTGGTATTTTTCCAACAACCCCGGTATTATATCTTCCCATGAATCTAAAGTTGTCCAATAATGGGCTTAAAGCAACTTTAAAACTTTGATCCTGACGCTTATAAACTTTATGATAACCAAAAAGAAGAAAATAAACTTTGACGCGCCGAGAAAGCCGAAAAGTAAACTTACTACTTCGCAAATTTGTTGTGGATTATCCAGTTTTAGGATGGAATACATTATAACCTCTGACAAACTAGAACTGAATTATTATAAAAATGGGTCCAGAAATAAAACTATTTTTTCAAACGTATATTTTGTAAAAGTAAAAAAATTAAAAGAAAATGTTTTCAAACTCTTTCGCGCTGATTTGATACACCCCTAAGCTATGACTATGAATGATTGATAATAATTATAATAGTCTAAGCTCTGAATAGGAAGAACGGCCTCCGCAGGGAGCAGGTTCCACAATCTAAAAACTTCAGGAATAAAAGAACCAACAAAGTGGAAAGTTTAGAGCATGTCCAGTTGGACTCTATAGGGATGCATACGTTTGACGGCACGATCTTTTGTGTTTGGAATTGCTGTATGATCTATTTGCTATATCGGTAACGTTTATTTAAATCAAATCAATTAGGGAATCTATTTAAAGTAAACCATAAATTTAAAGCTTTAAATACCGTTTCAAAAATATTAATGGTCCGTGCAATAGAATCGCTTGGGCATTAAATATTAAAGTTAATCCAGAAATCTGCTGGCGACAAATATTCTTTATTTTACGATCCTGTTGTTGCCAAAATCTCTAAAGAATATTTTTAACGTCAATATTAGTTTGCGTCAACTTTCCCATAAATTTCCTTTAACATTATTTAACAGTCTGGAATTTTTCAACTAAAAAAATGTGAGTCATTGTCACAGAATGCTGGAGAGGGGACACAGTTTTTCTGTAAAAATAAATAATACATATTGTTTTATGGAGATTATTAAAAATGTTATTTTTTTATAGGTTAGTACATGGATTTTCAAAATTAAATATCGAAGACAAAGGTAGGTATTAAAATTTCAAAGACTTCAATCAAGTAGTATGTGCAATGTGAATTTATATATATTTTGGTGCCTTTTATACAGTGTGTCCCAGGATAGGTGTTACAAGAGGACAAAGGGACCAAAAATTTTTGAATTTTAATACTAATAAATACAAATTTTTTCTCCGATTGGTGATATACAGGTTAGTTATAACTAAAAATATAAAAAATGGCCAAGAGTAAAGTAGGTACGTCTATTTTTATTACTATTATAAAATTGTATAAGTAAATGTTGTAGAGAATTAAATTTTATGTTTCCTTTTGCCCATTATTTAAGTTAAAATGCGTTATGAAAAAATTGACAATAACACAATTTTTTACTTTCATGCTTTAACTTTAAATTTTGAAATTTGTAAAATTCAATTGTCTACAACATTTATTTACACATTTTTGTTCTATTTTTAAAAATAAATATGCTGACGATTGTACCCTTCACTCCACTTTTCAGGTTCCCAAACCAATCTCTCAACCCGACTTGGAAAGCAAACGCAGGGCGATGCAGATATCTCTTTCAGAGGATCTCAATTTGATATTGGATTGGGGCGCCAAAAATCTCGTTCAATTTAATGCATCCTCATCAAACACCCATCCTTTGCTTATGAGTGGCCAGGTTTTGCAGAGCGGGGACACATTTAACCTTGTGGGCATCACATT